>CAXARA010001485.1:0-19028 GCA_963971135.1 Stenus bimaculatus
GTTTTTGTTTGATTTTTAAGAAAAACGCATTATTTCTAAAAAATTACGTTTTTTTGATATAATTTTAAAAGTAATCGTCCGAAAAATTTTAAAACTACATTTCTAATTAGATTTCATGAAAATAATATTATTTAAACAAAATTTACATTTTTTTATAAAGAAATAAAAAAGTTACAGCAGTTTTTGTTTGATTTTTAAGAAAAACGCATTATTTCTAAAAAATAACGTTTTTTTGATATAATTTTAAAAGTAATCGTCCGAAAAATTTTAAAACTACATTTCTAATTAGATTTCATGAAAATAAAATTATTTAATTAAAATTTACATTTTTTTATAAAGAAATAAAAAAGTTTCTGCAGTTTTTGTGTGATTTTTAAGAAAAATGTTTTTTTGGTATAATTTTAAAAATAATCGACCGAAAAATTTTAAAACTACATTTCTAATTAGATTTCATGAAAATAAAATTATTTAAACAAAATTTACATTTTTTTATAAAGAAATAAAAAAGTTACAGCAGTTTTTGTTTGATTTTTAAGAAAAACGCATTATTTCTAAAAAATAACGTTTTTTTGATATAATTTTAAAAGTAATCGTCCGAAAAATTTTAAAACTACATTTCTAATTAGATTTCATGAAAATAATATTATTTAAACAAAATTTACATTTTTTTATAAAGAAATAAAAAAGTTACAGCAGTTTTAGTTTGATTTTTAAGAAAAACGTTTTTTTGGTATAATTTTAAAAATAATCGACCGAAAAATTTTAAAACTACATTTCTAATTAGATTTCATGAAAATAAAATTATTTAAACAAAATTTACATTTTTTTATAAAGAAATAAAAAAGTTACAGCAGTTTTTGTTTGATTTTTAAGAAAAACGCATTATTTCTAAAAAATAACGTTTTTTTGATATAATTTTAAAAGTAATCGTCCGAAAAATTTTAAAACTACATTTCTAATTAGATTTCATGAAAATAATATTATTTAAACAAAATTTACATTTTTTTATAAAGAAATAAAAAAGTTACAGCAGTTTTAGTTTGATTTTTAAGAAAAACGTTTTTTTGGTATAATTTTAAAAATAATCGACCGAAAAATTTTAAAACTACATTTCTAATTAGATTTCATGAAAATAAAATTATTTAAACAAAATTTACATTTTTTTATAAAGAAATAAAAAAGTTACAGCAGTTTTTGTTTGATTTTTAAGAAAAACGCATTATTTCTAAAAAATAACGTTTTTTTGATATAATTTTAAAAGTAATCGTCCGAAAAATTTTAAAACTACATTTATAATTAGATTTCATGAAAATAAAATTATTTAAACAAAATTTACATTTTTTTATAAAGAAATAAAAAAGTTTCTGCAGTTTTTGTGTGATTTTTAAGAAAAACGTTTTTTTGGTATAATTTTAAAAATAATCGACCGAAAAATTTTAAAACTACATTTCTAATTAGATTTCATGAAAATAAAATTATTTAAACAAAATTTACATTTTTTTATAAAGAAATAAAAAAGTTACAGCAGTTTTTGTTTGATTTTTAAGAAAAACGCATTATTTCTAAAAAATAACGTTTTTTTGATATAATTTTAAAAGTAATCGTCCGAAAAATTTTAAAACTACATTTCTAATTAGATTTCATGAAAATAATATTATTTAAACAAAATTTACATTTTTTTATAAAGAAATAAAAAAGTTACAGCAGTTTTAGTTTGATTTTTAAGAAAAACGTTTTTTTGGTATAATTTTAAAAATAATCGACCGAAAAATTTTAAAACTACATTTCTAATTAGATTTCATGAAAATAAAATTATTTAAACAAAATTTACATTTTTTTATAAAGAAATAAAAAAGTTACAGCAGTTTTTGTTTGATTTTTAAGAAAAACGCATTATTTCTAAAAAATAACGTTTTTTTGATATAATTTTAAAAGTAATCGTCCGAAAAATTTTAAAACTACATTTCTAATTAGATTTCATGAAAATAAAATTATTTAAACAAAATTTGCATTTTTATATAAAGAAATAAAAAAGTTTCTGCAGTTTTTGTGTGATTTTTAAGAAAAACGTTTTTTTGGTATAATTTTAAAAATAATCGACCGAAAAACTTTAAAACTACATTTCTAATTAGATTTCATGAAAATAAAATTATTTAAACAAAATTTACATTTTTTTATAAAGAAATAAAAAAGTTACAGCAGTTTTTGTTTGATTTTTAAGAAAAACGCATTATTTCTAAAAAATAACGTTTTTTTGATATAATTTTAAAAGTAATCGTCCGAAAAATTTTAAAACTACATTTCTAATTAGATTTCATGAAAATAATATTATTTAAACAAAATTTACATTTTTTTATAAAGAAATAAAAAAGTTACAGCAGTTTTAGTTTGATTTTTAAGAAAAACGTTTTTTTGGTATAATTTTAAAAATAATCGACCGAAAAATTTTAAAACTACATTTCTAATTAGATTTCATGAAAATAAAATTATTTAAACAAAATTTACATTTTTTTATAAAGAAATAAAAAAGTTACAGCAGTTTTTGTTTGATTTTTAAGAAAAACGCATTATTTCTAAAAAATAACGTTTTTTTGATATAATTTTAAAAGTAATCGTCCGAAAAATTTTAAAACTACATTTCTAATTAGATTTCATGAAAATAATATTATTTAAACAAAATTTACATTTTTTTATAAAGAAATAAAAAAGTTACAGCAGTTTTAGTTTGATTTTTAAGAAAAACGTTTTTTTGGTATAATTTTAAAAATAATCGACCGAAAAATTTTAAAACTACATTTCTAATTAGATTTCATGAAAATAAAATTATTTAAACAAAATTTACATTTTTTTATAAAGAAATAAAAAAGTTACAGCAGTTTTTGTTTGATTTTTAAGAAAAACGCATTATTTCTAAAAAATAACGTTTTTTTGATATAATTTTAAAAGTAATCGTCCGAAAAATTTTAAAACTACATTTCTAATTAGATTTCATGAAAATAATATTATTTAAACAAAATTTACATTTTTTTATAAAGAAATAAAAAAGTTTCTGCAGTTTTTGTGTGATTTTTAAGAAAAACGTTTTTTTGGTATAATTTTAAAAATAATCGACCGAAAAATTTTAAAACTACATTTCTAATTAGATTTTATGAAAATAAAATTATTTAAACAAAATTTACATTTTTTTATAATGAAATAAAAAAGTTACAGCAGTTTTTGTTTGATTTTTAAGAAAAACGCATTATTTCTAAAAAATAACGTTTTTTTGATATAATTTTAAAAGTAATCGTCCGAAAAATTTTAAAACTACATTTCTAATTAGATTTCATGAAAATAATATTATTTAAACAAAATTTACATTTTTTTATAAAGAAATAAAAAAGTTACAGCAATTTTAGTTTGATTTTTAAGAAAAACGTTTTTTTGGTATAATTTTAAAAATAATCGACCGAAAAATTTTAAAACTACATTTCTAATTAGATTTCATGAAAATAAAATTATTTAAACAAAATTTACATTTTTTTATAAAGAAATAAAAAAGTTACAGCAGTTTTTGTTTGATTTTTAAGAAAAACGCATTATTTCTAAAAAATAACGTTTTTTTGATATAATTTTAAAAGTAATCGTCCGAAAAATTTTAAAACTACATTTCTAATTAGATTTCATGAAAATAATATTATTTAAACAAAATTTACATTTTTTTATAAAGAAATAAAAAAGTTACAGCAGTTTTAGTTTGATTTTTAAGAAAAACGTTTTTTTGGTATAATTTTAAAAATAATGGACCGAAAAATTTTAAAACTACATTTCTAATTAGATTTCATGAAAATAAAATTATTTAAACAAAATTTACATTTTTTTATAAAGAAATAAAAAAGTTACAGCAGTTTTTGTTTGATTTTTAAGAAAAACGCATTATTTCTAAAAAATAACGTTTTTTTGATATAATTTTAAAAGTAATCGTCCGAAAAATTTTAAAACTACATTTCTAATTAGATTTCATGAAAATAAAATTATTTAAACAAAATTTACATTTTTTTATAAAGAAATAAAAAAGTTTCTGCAGTTTTTGTGTGATTTTTAAGAAAAACGTTTTTTTGGTATAATTTTAAAAATAATCGACCGAAAAATTTTAAAACTACATTTCTAATTAGATTTCATGAAAATAAAATTATTTAAACAAAATTTACATTTTTTTATAAAGAAATAAAAAAGTTACAGCAGTTTTTGTTTGATTTTTAAGAAAAACGCATTATTTCTAAAAAATAACGTTTTTTTGATATAATTTTAAAAGTAATCGTCCGAAAAATTTTAAAACTACATTTCTAATTAGATTTCATGAAAATAATATTATTTAAACAAAATTTACATTTTTTTATAAAGAAATAAAAAAGTTACAGCAGTTTTAGTTTGATTTTTAAGAAAAACGTTTTTTTGGTATAATTTTAAAAATAATCGACCGAAAAATTTTAAAACTACATTTCTAATTAGATTTCATGAAAATAAAATTATTTAAACAAAATTTACATTTTTTTATAAAGAAATAAAAAAGTTACAGCAGTTTTTGTTTGATTTTTAAGAAAAACGCATTATTTCTAAAAAATAACGTTTTTTTGATATAATTTTAAAAGTAATCGTCCGAAAAATTTTAAAACTACATTTCTAATTAGATTTCATGAAAATAAAATTATTTAAACAAAATTTACATTTTTTTATAAAGAAATAAAAAAGTTTCTGCAGTTTTTGTGTGATTTTTAAGAAAAACGTTTTTTTGGTATAATTTTAAAAATAATCGACCGAAAAATTTTAAAACTACATTTCTAATTAGATTTCATGAAAATAAAATTATTTAAACAAAATTTACATTTTTTTATAAAGAAATAAAAAAGTTACAGCAGTTTTTGTTTGATTTTTAAGAAAAACGCATTATTTCTAAAAAATAACGTTTTTTTGATATAATTTTAAAAGTAATCGTCCGAAAAATTTTAAAACTACATTTCTAATTAGATTTCATGAAAATAATATTATTTAAACAAAATTTACATTTTTTTATAAAGAAATAAAAAAGTTACAGCAGTTTTAGTTTGATTTTTAAGAAAAACGTTTTTTTGGTATAATTTTAAAAATAATCGACCGAAAAATTTTAAAACTACATTTCTAATTAGATTTCATGAAAATAAAATTATTTAAACAAAATTTACATTTTTTTATAAAGAAATAAAAAAGTTTCTGCAGTTTTTGTGTGATTTTTAAGAAAAACGTTTTTTTGGTATAATTTTAAAAATAATCGACCGAAAAATTTTAAAACTACATTTCTAATTAGATTTCATGAAAATAAAATTATTTAAACAAAATTTACATTTTTTTATAAAGAAATAAAAAAGTTACAGCAGTTTTTGTTTGATTTTTAAGAAAAACGCATTATTTCTAAAAAATAACGTTTTTTTGATATAATTTTAAAAGTAATCGTCCGAAAAATTTTAAAACTACATTTCTAATTAGATTTCATGAAAATAAAATTATTTAAACAAAATTTACATTTTTATATAAAGAAATAAAAAAGTTTCTGCAGTTTTTGTGTGATTTTTAAGAAAAACGTTTTTTTGGTATAATTTTAAAAATAATCGACCGAAAAATTTTAAAACTACATTTCTAATTAGATTTCATGAAAATAAAATTATTTAAACAAAATTTACATTTTTTTATAAAGAAATAAAAAAGTTACAGCAGTTTTTGTTTGATTTTTAAGAAAAACGCATTATTTCTAAAAAATAACGTTTTTTTGATATAATTTTAAAAGTAATTGTCCGAAAAATTTTAAAACTACATTTCTAATTAGATTTCATGAAAATAATATTATTTAAACAAAATTTACATTTTTTTATAAAGAAATAAAAAAGTTACAGCAGTTTTAGTTTGATTTTTAAGAAAAACGTTTTTTTGGTATAATTTTAAAAGTAATCGTCCGAAAAATTTTAAAACTACATTTCTAATTAGATTTCATGAAAATAAAATTATTTAAACAAAATTTACATTTTTATATAAAGAAATAAAAAAGTTTCTGCAGTTTTTGTGTGATTTTTAAGAAAAACGTTTTTTTGGTATAATTTTAAAAATAATCGACCGAAAAATTTTAAAACTACATTTCTAATTAGATTTTATGAAAATAAAATTATTTAAACAAAATTTACATTTTTTTATAAAGAAATAAAAAAGTTTCTGCATTTTTTGTGTGATTTTTAAGAAAAACGTTTTTTTGGTATAATTTTAAAAATAATCGACCGAAAAATTTTAAAACTACATTTCTAATTAGATTTCATGAAAATAAAATTATTTAAACAAAATTTACATTTTTATATAAAGAAATAAAAAAGTTTCTGCAGTTTTTGTGTGATTTTTAAGAAAAACGTTTTTTTGGTATAATTTTAAAAATAATCGACCGAAAAATTTTAAAACTACATTTCTAATTAGATTTCATGAAAATAAAATTATTTAAACAAAATTTACATTTTTTTATAAAGAAATAAAAAAGTTACAGCAGTTTTTGTTTGATTTTTAAGAAAAACGCATTATTTCTAAAAAATAACGTTTTTTTGATATAATTTTAAAAGTAATCGTCCGAAAAATTTTAAAACTACATTTCTAATTAGATTTCATGAAAATAAAATTATTTAAACAAAATTTACATTTTTTTATAAAGAAATAAAAAAGTTACAGCAGTTTTTGTTTGATTTTTAAGAAAAACGCATTATTTCTAAAAAATAACGTTTTTTTGATATAATTTTAAAAGTAATCGTCCGAAAAATTTTAAAACTACATTTCTAATTAGATTTCATGAAAATAATATTATTTAAACAAAATTTACATTTTTTTATAAAGAAATAAAAAAGTTACAGCAGTTTTAGTTTGATTTTTAAGAAAAACGTTTTTTTGGTATAATTTTAAAAATAATCGACCGAAAAATTTTAAAACTACATTTCTAATTAGATTTCATGAAAATAAAATTATTTAAACAAAATTTACATTTTTTTATAAAGAAATAAAAAAGTTTCTGCAGTTTTTGTGTGATTTTTAAGAAAAACGTTTTTTTGGTATAATTTTAAAAATAATCGACCGAAAAATTTTAAAACTACATTTCTAATTAGATTTCATGAAAATAAAATTATTTAAACAAAATTTACATTTTTTTATAAAGAAATAAAAAAGTTACAGCAGTTTTTGTTTGATTTTTAAGAAAAACGCATTATTTCTAAAAAATAACGTTTTTTTGATATAATTTTAAAAGTAATCGTCCGAAAAATTTTAAAACTACATTTCTAATTAGATTTCATGAAAATAAAATTATTTAAACAAAATTTACATTTTTATATAAAGAAATAAAAAAGTTTCTGCAGTTTTTGTGTGATTTTTAAGAAAAACGTTTTTTTTGGTATAATTTTAAAAATAATCGACCGAAAAATTTTAAAACTACATTTCTAATTAGATTTCATGAAAATAATATTATTTAAACAAAATTTACATTTTTTTATAAAGAAATAAAAAGTTTCTGCAGTTTTTGTGTGATTTTTAAGAAAAACGTTTTTTTGGTATAATTTTAAAAATAATCGACCGAAAAATTTTAAAACTACATTTCTAATTAGATTTCATGAAAATAAAATTATTTAAACAAAATTTACATTTTTTTTTAAGAAATAAAAAAGTTACAGCAGTTTTTGTTTGATTTTTAAGAAAAACGTTTTTTTGGTATAATTTTAAAAATAATCGACCGAAAAATTTTAAAACTACATTTCTAATTAGATTTCATGAAAATAAAATTATTTAAACAAAATTTACATTTTTTTATAAAGAAATAAAAAAGTTACAGCAGTTTTAGTTTGATTTTTAAGAAAAACGTTTTTTTGGTATAATTTTAAAAATAATCGACCGAAAAATTTTAAAACTACATTTCTAATTAGATTTCATGAAAATAAAATTATTTAAACAAAATTTACATTTTTTTATAAAGAAATAAAAAAGTTACAGCAGTTTTTGTTTGATTTTTAAGAAAAACGCATTATTTCTAAAAAATAACGTTTTTTTTGATATAATTTTAAAAGTAATCGTCCGAAAAATTTTAAAACTACATTTCTAATTAGATTTCATGAAAATAATATTATTTAAACAAAATTTACATTTTTTTATAAAGAAATAAAAAAGTTACAGCAGTTTTAGTTTGATTTTTAAGAAAAACGTTTTTTTGGTATAATTTTAAAAATAATCGACTGAAAAATTTTAAAACTACATTTCTAATTAGATTTCATGAAAATAAAATTATTTAAACAAAATTTACATTTTTTTATAAAGAAATAAAAAAGTTACAGCAGTTTTAGTTTGATTTTTAAGAAAAACGTTTTTTTTGGTATAATTTTAAAAATAATCGACCGAAAAATTTAAAACTACATTTCTAATTAGATTTCATGAAAATAAAATTATTTAAACAAAATTTACATTTTTTTATAAAGAAATAAAAAAGTTTCTGCAGTTTTTGTGTGATTTTTAAGAAAAACGTTTTTTTGGTATAATTTTAAAAATAATCGACCGAAAAATTTTAAAACTACATTTCTAATTAGATTTCATGAAAATAAAATTATTTAAACAAAATTTACATTTTTTTATAAAGAAATAAAAAAGTTACAGCAGTTTTTGTTTGATTTTTAAGAAAAACGCATTATTTCTAAAAAATAACGTTTTTTTGATATAATTTTAAAAGTAATCGTCCGAAAAATTTTAAAACTACATTTCTAATTAGATTTCATGAAAATAAAATTATTTAAACAAAATTTACATTTTTATATAAAGAAATAAAAAAGTTTCTGCAGTTTTTGTGTGATTTTTAAGAAAAACGTTTTTTTGGTATAATTTTAAAAATAATCGACCGAAAAATTTTAAAACTACATTTCTAATTAGATTTCATGAAAATAATATTATTTAAACAAAATTTACATTTTTTTATAAAGAAATAAAAAAGTTTCTGCAGTTTTTGTGTGATTTTTAAGAAAAACGTTTTTTTGGTATAATTTTAAAAATAATCGACCGAAAAATTTTAAAACTACATTTCTAATTAGATTTCATGAAAATAAAATTATTTAAACAAAATTTACATTTTTTTTTAAGAAATAAAAAAGTTACAGCAGTTTTTGTTTGATTTTTAAGAAAAACGTTTTTTTGGTATAATTTTAAAAATAATCGACCGAAAAATTTTAAAACTACATTTCTAATTAGATTTCATGAAAATAAAATTATTTAAACAAAATTTACATTTTTTTATAAAGAAATAAAAAAGTTACAGCAGTTTTTGTTTGATTTTTAAGAAAAACGTTTTTTTGGTATAATTTTAAAAATAATCGACCGAAAAATTTTAAAACTACATTTCTAATTAGATTTCATGAAAATAAAATTATTTAAACAAAATTTACATTTTTTTATAAAGAAATAAAAAAGTTACAGCAGTTTTTGTTTGATTTTTAAGAAAAACGCATTATTTCTAAAAAATAACGTTTTTTTGATATAATTTTAAAAGTAATCGTCCGAAAAATTTTAAAACTACATTTCTAATTAGATTTCATGAAAATAATATTATTTAAACAAAATTTACATTTTTTTATAAAGAAATAAAAAAGTTACAGCAGTTTTAGTTTGATTTTTAAGAAAAACGTTTTTTTGGTATAATTTTAAAAATAATCGACTGAAAAATTTTAAAACTACATTTCTAATTAGATTTCATGAAAATAAAATTATTTAAACAAAATTTACATTTTTTTATAAAGAAATAAAAAAGTTACAGCAGTTTTAGTTTGATTTTTAAGAAAAACGTTTTTTTGGTATAATTTTAAAAATAATCGACCGAAAAATTTTAATACTACATTTCTAATTAGATTTCATGAAAATAATATTATTTAAACAAAATTTACATTTTTTTATAAAGAAATAAAAAAGTTACAGCAGTTTTAGTTTGATTTTTAAGAAAAACGTTTTTTTGGTATAATTTTAAAAATAATCGACCGAAAAATTTTAAAACTACATTTCTAATTAGATTTCATGAAAATAAAATTATTTAAACAAAATTTACATTTTTTTATAAAGAAATAAAAAAGTTACAGCAGTTTTTGTTTGATTTTTAAGAAAAACGCATTATTTCTAAAAAATAACGTTTTTTTGATATAATTTTAAAAGTAATCGTCCGAAAAATTTTAAAACTACATTTCTAATTAGATTTCATGAAACTAATATTATTTAAACAAAATTTACATTTTTTTATAAAGAAATAAAAAAGTTTCTGCAGTTTTTGTGTGATTTTTAAGAAAAACGTTTTTTTGGTATAATTTTAAAAATAATCGACCGAAAAATTTTAAAACTACATTTCTAATTAGATTTCATGAAAATAAAATTATTTAAACAAAATTTACATTTTTTTATAAAGAAATAAAAAAGTTACAGCAGTTTTTGTTTGATTTTTAAGAAAAACGCATTATTTCTAAAAAATAACGTTTTTTTGATATAATTTTAAAAGTAATCGTCCGAAAAATTTTAAAACTACATTTCTAATTAGATTTCATAAAAATAATATTATTTAAACAAAATTTACATTTTTTTATAAAGAAATATAAAAGTTACAGCAGTTTTTGTTTGATTTTTAAGAAAAACGCATTATTTCTAAAAAATAACGTTTTTTTGATATAATTTTAAAAGTAATCGTCCGAAAAATTTTAAAACTACATTTCTAATTAGATTTCATGAAAATAATATTATTTAAACAAAATTTACATTTTTTTATAAAGAAATAAAAAAGTTTCTGCAGTTTTTGTGTGATTTTTAAGAAAAACGTTTTTTTGGTATAATTTTAAAAATAATCGACCGAAAAATTTTAAAACTACATTTCTAATTAGATTTCATGAAAATAAAATTATTTAAACAAAATTTACATTTTTTTATAAAGAAATAAAAAAGTTACAGCAGTTTTTGTTTGATTTTTAAGAAAAACGCATTATTTCTAAAAAATAACGTTTTTTTGATATAATTTTAAAAGTAATCGTCCGAAAAATTTTAAAACTACATTTCTAATTAGATTTCATGAAAATAATATTATTTAAACAAAATTTACATTCTTTTATAAAGAAATAAAAAAGTTTCTGCAGTTTTTGTGTGATTTTTAAGAAAAACGTTTTTTTGGTATAATTTTAAAAATAATCGACCGAAAAATTTTAAAACTACATTTCTAATTAGATTTCATGAAAATAAAATTATTTAAACAAAATTTACATTTTTTTATAAAGAAATAAAAAAGTTACAGCAGTTTTTGTTTGATTTTTAAGAAAAACGCATTATTTCTAAAAAATAACGTTTTTTTGATATAATTTTAAAAGTAATCGTCCGAAAAATTTTAAAACTACATTTCTAATTAGATTTCATGAAAATAATATTATTTAAACAAAATTTACATTTTTTTATAAAGAAATAAAAAAGTTACAGCAGTTTTAGTTTGATTGTTAAGAAAAACGTTTTTTTGGTATAATTTTAAAAATAATCGACCGAAAAATTTTAAAACTACATTTCTAATTAAATTTCATGAAAATAAAATTATTTAAACAAAATTTACATTTTTTTATAAAGAAATAAAAAAGTTACAGCAGTTTTTGTTTGATTTTTAAGAAAAACGCATTATTTCTAAAAAATAACGTTTTTTTGATATAATTTTAAAAGTAATCGTCCGAAAAATTTTAAAACTACATTTCTAATTAGATTTCATGAAAATAATATTATTTAAACAAAATTTACATTTTTTTATAAAGAAATAAAAAAGTTTCTGCAGTTTTTGTGTGATTTTTAAGAAAAACGTTTTTTTGGTATAATTTTAAAAATAATCGACCGAAAAATTTTAAAACTACATTTCCAATTAGATTTCATGAAAATAAAATTATTTAAACAAAATTTACATTTTTTTATAAAGAAATAAAAAAGTTTCTGCAGTTTTTGTTTGATTTTTAAGAAAAACGCATTATTTCTAAAAAATAACGTTTTTTTGATATAATTTTAAAAGTAATCGTCCGAAAAATTTTAAAACTACATTTCTAATTAGATTTCATGAAAATAAAATTATTTAAACAAAATTTACATTTTTTTATAAAGAAATAAAAAAGTTTCTGCAGTTTTTGTGTGATTTTTAAGAAAAACGTTTTTTTGGTATAATTTTAAAAATAATCGACCGAAAAATTTTAAAACTACATTTCTAATTAGATTTCATGAAAATAAAATTATTTAAACAAAATTTACATTTTTTATAAAGAAATAAAAAAGTTACAGCAGTTTTTGTTTGATTTTTAAGAAAAACGCATTATTTCTAAAAAATAACGTTTTTTTGATATAATTTTAAAAGTAATCGTCCGAAAAATTTTAAAACTACATTTCTAATTAGATTTCATGAAAATAATATTATTTAAACAAAATTTACATTTTTTTATAAAGAAATAAAAAAGTTACAGCAGTTTTAGTTTGATTTTTAAGAAAAACGTTTTTTTGGTATAATTTTAAAAATAATGGACCGAAAAATTTTAAAACTACATTTCTAATTAGATTTCATGAAAATAAAATTATTTAAACAAAATTTACATTTTTTTATAAAGAAATAAAAAAGTTACAGCAGTTTTTGTTTGATTTTTAAGAAAAACGCATTATTTCTAAAAAATAACGTTTTTTTGATATAATTTTAAAAGTAATCGTCCGAAAAATTTTAAAACTACATTTCTAATTAGATTTCATGAAAATAAAATTATTTAAACAAAATTTACATTTTTTTATAAAGAAATAAAAAAGTTTCTGCAGTTTTTGTGTGATTTTTAAGAAAAACGTTTTTTGGTATAATTTTAAAAATAATCGACCGAAAAATTTTAAAACTACATTTCTAATTAGATTTCATGAAAATAAAATTATTTAAACAAAATTTACATTTTTTTATAAAGAAATAAAAAAGTTACAGCAGTTTTTGTTTGATTTTTAAGAAAAACGCATTATTTCTAAAAAATAACGTTTTTTTGATATAATTTTAAAAGTAATCGTCCGAAAAATTTTAAAACTACATTTCTAATTAGATTTCATGAAAATAATATTATTTAAACAAAATTTACATTTTTTTATAAAGAAATAAAAAAGTTACAGCAGTTTTAGTTTGATTTTTAAGAAAAACGTTTTTTTGGTATAATTTTAAAAATAATCGACCGAAAAATTTTAAAACTACATTTCTAATTAGATTTCATGAAAATAAAATTATTTAAACAAAATTTAAATTTTTTTATAAAGAAATAAAAAAGTTACAGCAGTTTTTGTTTGATTTTTAAGAAAAACGCATTATTTCTAAAAAATAACGTTTTTTTGATATAATTTTAAAAGTAATCGTCCGAAAAATTTTAAAACTACATTTCTAATTAGATTTCATGAAAATAAAATTATTTAAACAAAATTTACATTTTTTTATAAAGAAATAAAAAAGTTTCTGCAGTTTTTGTGTGATTTTTAAGAAAAACGTTTTTTTGGTATAATTTTAAAAATAATCGACCGAAAAATTTTAAAACTACATTTCTAATTAGATTTCATGAAAATAAAATTATTTAAACAAAATTTACATTTTTTTATAAAGAAATAAAAAAGTTACAGCAGTTTTTGTTTGATTATTAAGAAAAACGCATTATTTCTAAAAAATAACGTTTTTTTGATATAATTTTAAAAGTAATCGTCCGAAAAATTTTAAAACTACATTTCTAATTAGATTTCATGAAAATAATATTATTTAAACAAAATTTACATTTTTTTATAAAGAAATAAAAAAGTTACAGCAGTTTTAGTTTGATTTTTAAGAAAAACGTTTTTTTGGTATAATTTTAAAAATAATCGACCGAAAAATTTTAAAACTACATTTCTAATTAGATTTCATGAAAATAAAATTATTTAAACAAAATTTACATTTTTTTATAAAGAAATAAAAAAGTTACAGCAGTTTTTGTTTGATTTTTAAGAAAAACGCATTATTTCTAAAAAATAACGTTTTTTTGATATAATTTTAAAAGTAATCGTCCGAAAAATTTTAAAACTACATTTCTAATTAGATTTCATGAAAATAAAATTATTTAAACAAAATTTACATTTTTATATAAAGAAATAAAAAAGTTTCTGCAGTTTTTGTGTGATTTTTAAGAAAAACGTTTTTTTGGTATAATTTTAAAAATAATCGACCGAAAAATTTTAAAACTACATTTCTAATTAGATTTCATGAAAATAAAATTATTTAAACAAAATTTACATTTTTTTATAAAGAAATAAAAAAGTTACAGCAGTTTTTGTTTGATTTTTAAGAAAAACGCATTATTTCTAAAAAATAACGTTTTTTTGATATAATTTTAAAAGTAATCGTCCGAAAAATTTTAAAACTACATTTCTAATTAGATTTCATGAAAATAATATTATTTAAACAAAATTTACATTTTTTTATAAAGAAATAAAAAAGTTACAGCAGTTTTAGTTTGATTTTTAAGAAAAACGTTTTTTTGGTATAATTTTAAAAATAATCGACCGAAAAATTTTAAAACTACATTTCTAATTAGATTTCATGAAAATAAAATTATTTAAACAAAATTTAAATTTTTTTATAAAGAAATAAAAAAGTTACAGCAGTTTTTGTTTGATTTTTAAGAAAAACGCATTATTTCTAAAAAATAACGTTTTTTTGATATAATTTTAAAAGTAATCGTCCGAAAAATTTTAAAACTACATTTCTAATTAGATTTCATGAAAATAAAATTATTTAAACAAAATTTACATTTTTTTATAAAGAAATAAAAAAGTTTCTGCAGTTTTTGTGTGATTTTTAAGAAAAACGTTTTTTTGGTATAATTTTAAAAATAATCGACCGAAAAATTTTAAAACTACATTTCTAATTAGATTTCATGAAAATAAAATTATTTAAACAAAATTTACATTTTTTTATAAAGAAATAAAAAAGTTACAGCAGTTTTTGTTTGATTTTTAAGAAAAACGCATTATTTCTAAAAAATAACGTTTTTTTGATATAATTTTAAAAGTAATCGTCCGAAAAATTTTAAAACTACATTTCTAATTAGATTTCATGAAAATAATATTATTTAAACAAAATTTACATTTTTTTATAAAGAAATAAAAAAGTTACAGCAGTTTTAGTTTGATTTTTAAGAAAAACGTTTTTTTGGTATAATTTTAAAAATAATCGACCGAAAAATTTTAAAACTACATTTCTAATTAGATTTCATGAAAATAAAATTATTTAAACAAAATTTACATTTTTTTATAAAGAAATAAAAAAGTTTCTGCAGTTTTTGTGTGATTTTTAAGAAAAACGTTTTTTTGGTATAATTTTAAAAATAATCGACCGAAAAATTTTAAAACTACATTTCTAATTAGATTTCATGAAAATAAAATTATTTAAACAAAATTTACATTTTTTTATAAAGAAATAAAAAAGTTACAGCAGTTTTTGTTTGATTTTTAAGAAAAACGCATTATTTCTAAAAAATAACGTTTTTTTGATATAATTTTAAAAGTAATCGTCCGAAAAATTTTAAAACTACATTTCTAATTAGATTTCATGAAAATAAAATTATTTAAACAAAATTTACATTTTTATATAAAGAAATAAAAAAGTTTCTGCAGTTTTTGTGTGATTTTTAAGAAAAACGTTTTTTTGGTATAATTTTAAAAATAATCGACCGAAAAATTTTAAAACTACATTTCTAATTAGATTTCATGAAAATAAAATTATTTAAACAAAATTTACATTTTTTTATAAAGAAATAAAAAAGTTACAGCAGTTTTTGTTTGATTTTTAAGAAAAACGCATTATTTCTAAAAAATAACGTTTTTTTGATATAATTTTAAAAGTAATCGTCCGAAAAATTTTAAAACTACATTTCTAATTAGATTTCATGAAAATAATATTATTTAAACAAAATTTACATTTTTTTATAAAGAAATAAAAAAGTTACAGCAGTTTTAGTTTGATTTTTAAGAAAAACGTTTTTTTGGTATAATTTTAAAAATAATCGACCGAAAAATTTTAAAACTACATTTCTAATTAGATTCATGAAAATAAAATTATTAAACAAAATTTACATTTTTTTATAAAGAAATAAAAAAGTTACAGCAGTTTTTGTTTGATTTTTAAGAAAACACGTTTTTTTGGTATAATTTTAAAAATAATCGACCGAAAAATTTTAAAACTACATTTCTAATTAGATTTCATGAAAATAACTTATTTAAATAAAATTTACATTTTTTTATAAAGAAATAAAAAAGTTACAGCAGTTTTTGTTTGATTTTTAAGAAAAACGCATTATTTCTAAAAATAACGTTTTTTTGATATAATTTTAAAAGTAATCGTCCGAAAAATTTTAAAACTACATTTCTAATTAGATTTCATGAAAATAATATTATTTAAACAAAATTTACATTTTTTTATAAAGAAATAAAAAAGTTACAGCAGTTTTAGTTTGATTTTTAAGAAAAACGTTTTTTTTGGTATAATTTTAAAAATAATCGACCGAAAAATTTTAAAACTACATTTCTAATTAGATTTCATGAAAATAAAATTATTTAAACAAAATTTACATTTTTTTATAAAGAAATAAAAAAGTTACAGCAGTTTTAGTTTGATTTTTAAGAAAAACGTTTTTTTGGTATAATTTTAAAAATAATCGACCGAAAAATTTTAAAACTACATTTCTAATTAGATTTCATGAAAATAAAATTATTTAAACAAAATTTACATTTTTTTATAAAGAAATAAAAAAGTTACAGCAGTTTTTGTTTGATTTTTAAGAAAAACGCATTATTTCTAAAAAATAACGTTTTTTTGATATAATTTTAAAAGTAATCGTCCGAAAAATTTTAAAACTACATTTCTAATTAGATTTCATGAAAATAAAATTATTTAAACAAAATTTACATTTTTTTATAAAGAAATAAAAAAGTTTCTGCAGTTTTTGTGTGATTTTTAAGAAAAACGTTTTTTTGGTATAATTTTAAAAATAATCGACCGAAAAATTTAAAACTACATTTCTAATTAGATTTCATGAAAATAAAATTATTTAAACAAAATTTACATTTTTTTATAAAGAAATAAAAAAGTTACAGCAGTTTTTGTTTGATTTTTAAGAAAAACGCATTATTTCTAAAAAATAACGTTTGTTTTTTTGATATAATTTTAAAAGTAATCGTCCGAAAAATTTTAAAACTACATTTCTAATTAGATTTCATGAAAATAATATTATTTAAACAAAATTTACATTTTTTTATGAAGAAATAAAAAAGTTACAGCAGTTTTAGTTTGATTTTTAAGAAAAACGTTTTTTTGGTATAATTTTAAAAATAATCGACCGAAAAATTTTAAAACTACATTTCTAATTAGATTTCATGAAAATAAAATTATTTAAACAAAATTTACATTTTTTTATAAAGAAATAAAAAAGTTACAGCAGTTTTTGTTTGATTTTTAAGAAAAACGCATTATTTCTAAAAAATAACGTTTTTTTGATATAATTTTAAAAGTAATCGTAAGAAAAATTTTAAAACTACATTTCTAATTAGATTTCATGAAACTAAAATTATTTAAACAAAATTTACATTTTTTTATAAAGAAATAAAAAAGTTTCTGCAGTTTTTGTGTGATTTTTAAGAAAAACGTTTTTTTGGTATAATTTTAAAAATAATTGACCGAAAAATTTTAAAACTACATTTCTAATTAGATTTCATGAAAATAAAATTATTTAAACAAAATTTACATTTTTTTATAAAGAAATAAAAAAGTTACAGCAGTTTTTGTTTGATTTTTAAGAAAAACGCATTATTTCTAAAAAATAACGTTTTTTTGATATAATTTTAAAAGTAATCGTCCGAAAAATTTTAAAACTACATTTCTAATTAGATTTCATGAAAATAATATTATTTAAACAAAATTTACATTTTTTTATAAAGAAATAAAAAAGTTACAGCAGTTTTAGTTTGATTTTTAAGAAAAACGTTTTTTTGGTATAATTTTAAAAATAATCGACCGAAAAATTTTAAAACTACATTTCTAATTAGATTTCATGAAAATAAAATTATTTAAACAAAATTTACATTTTTTTATAAAGAAATAAAAAAGTTACAGCAGTTTTTGTTTGATTTTTAAGAAAAACGCATTATTTCTAAAAAATAACGTTTTTTTGATATAATTTTAAAAGTAATCGTCCGAAAAATTTTAAAACTACATTTCTAATTAGATTTCTTGAAAATAATATTATTTAAACAAAATTTACATTTTTTTATAAAGAAATAAAAAAGTTACAGCAGTTTTAGTTTGATTTTTAAGAAAAACGTTTTTTTGGTATAATTTTAAAAATAATCGACCGAAAAATTTTAAAACTACATTTCTAATTAGATTTCATGAAAATAAAATTATTTAAACAAAATTTACATTTTTTTATAAAGAAATAAAAAAGTTACAGCAGTTTTTGTTTGATTTTTAAGAAAAACGCATTATTTCTAAAAAATAACGTTTTTTTGATATAATTTTAAAAGTAATCGTCCGAAAAATTTTAAAACTACATTTCTAATTAGATTTCATGAAAATAATATTATTTAAACAAAATTTACATTTTTTTATAAAGAAATAAAAAAGTTACAGCAGTTTTAGTTTGATTTTTAAGAAAAACGTTTTTTTGGTATAATTTTAAAAATAATCGACCGAAAAATTTTAAAACTACATTTCTAATAAGATTTCATGAAAATAAAATTATTTAAACAAAATTTACATTTTTTTATAAAGAAATAAAAAAGTTACAGCAGTTTTTGTTTGATTTTTAAGAAAAACGCATTATTTCTAAAAAATAACGTTTTTTTGATATAATTTTAAAAGTAATCGTCCGAAAAATTTTAAAACTACATTTCTAATTAGATTTCATGAAAATAATATTATTTAAACAAAATTTACA
>CAXARA010001486.1:0-16019 GCA_963971135.1 Stenus bimaculatus
AATACCTGTAGGTGGCGCCACTATCGCGGAATACACTGATTATTGGTGAGTACTTGTCATTGTTATTATTTAAATAAAATTGAAAATTTGACTAGGTAAAGTCACAAAACACTATAAATTCCTTTTTATAATTTGTGTCTATAATATTGCTATTAAGACATCGTTAGTGGTTTCGTAATGGGCCATAGCGTGTTCATTATAGTACCCGCTTACGAAGTTGGTAGCATTGATTTGTCAAATTTGTGGTATTAATTATCGTAAATAAATTTAAAGATTTAAAGTACTTGCTATGTTTTTTATGTTTCCTAAATTTTTGGTAGGATACAGAATAATTCCTCACTCTAAAGTGCAATAATATTTGACATGAAACTCGTTGCTTAATATACTATTATTTCAAACGAAAATTGCGAAAAACGTACGATCGGCGTACAACACTAATGTAATATTATTGACAAGTACTCACCGATTTACTTGAAAACGCTAAATGCAGAGGGCCCCTGGAATTCCGAAATCGCGAATTTAAAAATCGAATCTAGACTTTTATAAAAATGTGAATATAAAGTTGGCAATGAAAGCCATGAATTCATACAACTTAAATTTAAAAATATATCAACATTTTTTTTTGATATACAGGGTGGTCATTTTACTTGAATAATGGAAAAATCTTCGAAAACAAGTGTTAGAAAAAATGTTTCTAGTAAAATTTATTTAGTTTGAAAGAGGCTCGGAAATGGGTATAGGTTTATTTACCCAAAGGACTACTTCATAATTATTATAATCTATTAATGGAAACCTATATTTCTTAATAGATTCTGAAACTAGAAAAAAAAGCAATAAAAAGTCGTTTGAAGCACTTTTGTTTTTAACGTTAAATTTTTATAGATTTTTTAAATTTTTTAATTGTAAATATGTAAGTCCTTATAGAAAATATCAGTAAGGTAACCATGGAAACCGTCCATTGCAGCCCATAATTTATTGAACCCTACAGATTTTTCCTTTAAGAATCAGAATTCCATGCTTAATATTTTTTGTTAAAATGTTTTCTTTCACACTGAAATAATTTATTTTTAGATTCTTTTATATTTTTGATGTTAAAAAAATAATATTCAAATTAAAAGTTTATTTTCACATTATCTATAAAATTATTCATGTATTTTGAATTGATCCATTTATAAGGATAGTGTTAATGGGTGAAAAAATTTCCTTATAATATAAGGAAAAGTACAATTTTTTTTATCACCCATTTATAAAATTAGTGACTAGTTAAAGTAATATCCAAACTTTAAAAAAATAAAATCTGTGTAAACTAAAAATGTTTTAGATAATATTTTATTGCTTTTTGCTAGATTTAGATTCTATTAAAAAATATGAATTTCCATTTGAAAACAATGAGTTGGAGGTAAGAAGTTAGAATAACCGAGAAGAAATCTTTTAGATGAAAAACAAATCAAGCCCAATCGGAAGTTACTTTTAAAGTACACAATTTTTACTTGAAATTTTCATCTCTAATACTCTTACTTTTAGGTTAATTTAACCACCCTGTATACCGGGTGTAAACAAAATTAGGATCACCTTTGTAATTTTTTTATTAAAAAAAAATGAAATTTTACTATGTTGTTTGACTTAAGAAAACAGATTTATCGAATTGTAAAAGTTTCTAGTTCAATTAGAAAACTTTCTTATTTTAAATGTAACTACCTATTTTTTAGATATATTATTTAAAATTGGCAAGTTTAAAGTATGTGATAATTTTTTTTAATTTTAAAAAATAATTTTGATTTTTTTGTCTAATGAAACTACTCTTAAATAATTCAACTAATACATACAAAAATTGTTATTTATAAAATTCATTAGGTCGTTTTTGAGATATTAATTTTTATAATTTTTAAGATGCGTTTTTTGCAAATAATTTCGCTTTTTTAAATGGCATGATATTACTATATTTAGATAGAGGATTTTTTTTCCGATTACAATAATATCCAACGTGAAGGTATAAAACTAAAGTATACTAAAAAAATCTTTTTTTTTAATATAAGAAAGTTGATGTCCAGTGAAATTAGAAGTGTTATTGAAAATTGTTTTAGTTCAATAAATTAGTTTACTTAGCCTATACAGCATTCAAAGATTTAAATTTTATATTTTAATAAATAAAAAAATGATTAGTTTCGTGTACACTCGGTATAGGTCCGGCTCTAGATAATTAATGGTTCATTTTTTGTCTAAAAATTTTTATACCGAGTGTGTACAAATTTGCGTCTATAATTCATGTGACGTATTGTTGGGAAAATCATAGGCTTGAAATTTTTAGTATTACAACCATAGATATTACAACTTTTCGACTCCCAGTACTAAGGGTCTTAAATTTCTATAATTTTATATAATTTTTCGAAAGTAGACAATTTTTTTGTAGTAAAAAGCTGATTTTGTTTACATCAAGGAATAAAACTTTGTCATTTCCTATCGTTAATTGTTTAGTAGTTACTTTACTGATTAAATTGAATGAATATATCTATTTTAGTTGTAAATTTCCTACTGTTGTAACTAACGCACTTTACAAGAAAGATGAAAAAATTGGCCCTTAATAGTATAAAAATATATTCCTATTTGGCAACAATGTACAAAATTAAATTAAAATCACCATATTTTTAATAAATACGGTTTTTTGTTGGTTTTGTAACTCATTTAATTTTTTTTAAATTGCATCATTTTATTTTCTAAGACGTTACTAAATATAATTGCAATTGAAGGCCTACGAGGTCGAATCCAAAATTTCCATAGTAATATTTTTTGCTTAGAATCATTCAAAGAATATTCCACCAATTGAAGACAGGACTTTGTATTATGTGCTTTTTTGCAGTGTTAAGTTGACTTTAAAGAAGTTTTGAAAGTAGTAATGAAAAACAAACAATTTCCAATTCATGTAGTTATATAAATTTGAAAATAATCCATAAAGTAAAAATGATATTATTGTTAAGTGGTAAAATTTGAATTTGTATAAAAATGTATGTAAGTAAATTTTTATGTTGAATAGTTGATTTGATATAGTTTGAATATTTGTAGGAAGTAGAAAAGATATTTGTGGTGAATGTTTTTGTTTGGTGTTGTATTTTTTGTGTTGATGTTGAGAGTTTGTTTCCGTATTCACCTGTTTAAGAGCGTTTTTCCCGGCGACAGCAAGTGTCTGCGGGAGAGGGCTGACCGTAGCCAAAGTGTATCCTTGTGAAAATCAGTCAAGAAGTATCAGAATTTAAGGTGAAGCACATGCGCGCTTGAGGGATGTTTCGACGTCAGTCAAAAGAAAAACGGCTCCAAAAGGGGTAGGGATATGAATGCGCACATAGAGTATACTTCGATTTTTAAGTAAAAAGAATATATCTGCCTTTTGCTCGCGTCTCACTGTATTGGCCCCACAGTGCGGTCGTACGCGAAATAAGGACGACGCTAAGGAGAAGCGCGAGTGGAAGCGAGTGAGAGCGAGGCTTTCCTTGGCAAAAGCTCCGCCAGAGGGCGACTGCTATCAACAGAAGGGGCGGGCTCTTGTGAGAGCGAGACCAAAGTGCGAGGAGGACGGTGCTTCGGACCGAACTGATGCACCATGCACGCCGTTTTCTGACTCAGTGTTGGGATTTTCATCCCGACGAAAGCACGTATTTTCGCAGGCGTTCCGCCACCCCGTGTCTTTCAATGCGTCAACCGGAACGCTCAACTTATTAAACAACATTTACGCGCGAGTGACACAACTTTACAAGTGCGCGACTTTTTTCATTTGTGCATTCTTAACGAATCTTCCCACAACTGTGCTTCCCTTTGAAATAAAAAAAAAAAAAAAGTGAGCGCACTCTTACAATATTACAGTGACATACCAATTTTTCGGATAATTATACAGCCCCGAAAATTGTTATCATTATTATATATTTTTTTGACGCTGGTACCTCGCTGTGTGTGTGAAAGACATTCGATCAGAAATTGTGTTTGCGTGATAGAGTTCGATGTGTGTTCCGAGCACGCAATCGCTACGTATCGAATTTCACGAAAAAATTACCAAATTATAAAATACATAAGGACTGTTATTAGAGTACAGAAGTGATTTTTTCTAAAATGACGGCGAGGTGATTAGATTAGATAGACGGTGGGTGTAGTAAAATTTTTGATTTTTCAAAAAAAAAAAAGAAAAATTGGCGCAAGTTGGAGGCTGTTGTGTTTGGAGGCGGTTGATGTGAAAACGGCTGAAAACTGGCGGAGCTAGAGGACAGGATCCGCATGCAGCCAACGGCCACGGCTTCCATACCGCCTCCTGCGGATATGGACCTGCAGGCTATGCAATCTATGGACTGGCTCTTCAAGAAGGAAAGGATCTACTTGCTGGCGCAATTTTGGCAACAGGTTAGTGTGGCGAATTTTGCGCGCACCACCCCCACAAAACGAACGCGCTCCAAATCGCGCGCCCGCAAAACTTTCAACTAACTTCCACGAGAATACACGTAATTTTAATCACCCCAACTACATACACACTCATTCACCATAGTTTCACAAGAATCCAACAAACTTTTTGCTAATTTACTTTAATCGACATTTTCAAAGTTATCGAAAATAAGTTACATGTAGGAAATGTTCTTCAAATCATAAAATTACATGAAAGAAATTTTAAAAGTTTAAAATTCAAAATATTTTAAAAATCGTAGAAAATGATTTTTGAGATTTTTTTGAAACTTGACTGAAAAGTTTAATGTTCTATTCTGTTGTTTAATCAGTATGTTTTAAATTTAAATTAATGATGGTGATTTTCAAATAAATTACAAGATTAAATAATTACAAATTGCATTCAAGTGCAAATTATACTATCAACAAATACCAAGTATACATTTGAAAATGTTTCTTTAGAATCAAATGCCTGAAAATGATTTTCAAAAATTTTTCTAAATTTCTGGAAGAAATTTGAATAAATTTATTAGTAGAGTTGTTGTACGGTTTCTTTTGAATAGTCGTAACAATGAGGATAATTCAGTGCAAATTAAAATTTAAAAGCATTCGGCGTGCTCCAAGTGCATCCATGTGTGGTGAGCCCATAAAAAATGAAACAAAACCCGGGATAATGAAGCGCGGGAGAACGCTCAAGACTCCATCAAGGTGTTATTTTGGGCCAAATCAAGCATCCAGAAATAAACACCCAAAAACAAGACAAGAATCGAAACAACACTAAATCTTAACGTCCAAATTCCAACATGTTTTTTATCTTGATTTTAAGAAAAAGTCATTTTTCTTTATTTAAATAATATATTTAACTCCACGACTTGATTAGAAAAGTTATCTTTAGAAAAAATTTTTTTCAAGTTTTTACTTTTGTGATTTTAATATTTCAAGAAATTTGCGAGCTCACTATTATTTTAATGATTATAAAAAAACTAACTGACATAATTTATTTTTATTAGCACCACTAAGTAGATAAAAAATAAAGTAATGGTCTAACTTCATTTTTATTGCAACTACTTTTCCTTTTTTTTAATGGGTAAAATTTTAAAAAATTGTCTAAAGCGATATTCTCACATTTTCAAAGTTTAAAGAAATCGATATTACTATCAATTAGAGAATAAATGTAGTAATTATTTTGTTATTTACTTGAACGGTTATTAAAAATGAAAGTCCTTGCTTATAATAATAAGAATTCTTGGATAATGAATAAAATATTAATTTGTAAATGCCAAAGTAAAACCACGAGATAAAAACTCAATTAAGTATTATAAAGTTGGAAATTTGAAAAAATATGTTGGTAAATAGTCGAAGAATATTTGTAAATCCAAATATTTTCGTTTAATGACACTTTTTGATAAGAAGCAAATTTTTCGGTGTAAAGTTTTTCCGTGAGATGGCGTTAAAATTTTCACATTCTCGCTTAATAAAATTTAATAACAATCGTAAGGGTTTATTAAGGACAATAACAAACACCTGCATCCTCAAAGACGGTTTTAATCTTCCATAATTCCTAAAAACGCAAATAAGTTGGTCGTGAAAAAAATGAATAGGTGGCAGCTTTCGAATTGTACATGTACTGACAATAAAACATTTTATTAAGAATTATTTTACCTGCAATTATTGCGTCCTATAAAGGAGAGCTGGCTTTTTCGTGATTGCGCGCCCAATTAATTCTAATTAAACGTGGAAGAATTGGCTCAGGTTGTATTCATAATTTCGGCACGATTTACACGCTTTTATGACAGTTTTGGGTGATGCATTACTTTTTTAATTTGCTACACCGTTTCTTAGAAAACTAGAAAAGTTATTTTAGAAATTTCACAAATTAAACACCATAATTGATTTTCTTGTACGAATTTTTTAATTGCAACATATAATTGTGAAATTTTTATCATCGTTTGTTATTTCGACTGATATCGTTGTAACCAAACATGGGAAATTTGTATAATCATCATTAAGATCAATTTTCTAAACGGAAAATATAGTGGTTTAGTTTTGCAGTCATAAAAGTTAGTACGAACCATATTTTTGCATAATTAAATATAATGATTTAAAAGTATTTTAACTTTGGACCCCTCTACTTAATTTTGTGCTAGGTTGTCGAAGATAACTTTCTGGCAAGATATAGCCTAATCAATTTAGATTATAAATCTGAAAAAAAATTGAAAATCTAACGAGGGAAACTTGAGTCATCACTGCAGAACTAATGCTCGATTTCATGATTTTTTACAATTTTTATTATTTCTATTATTTGGTCATAATTTGCAAAGAAGCTCCAAAAAAGTAGGTTGGATTTATCTCAAACGGAAAATTTATCACAGGTCTATCTAAAAAGATATTCTTAAGTTTTCATTATTATTGTTGAATATAAATGAATAAACAATTACTTAAAAACATTCTTGTCGTGCAATAAATAGCGAAAGTCTTGGTTGATAGCATCATCAATTTGAAATTCAAAAATTTTAGATTTCAATCTAAAAATAAGGCAATAAAAATACTCGACCAATATTTTAGATGATATAATTGCTTGCTAGCAATAGTGGCTCTTTAAAAAGTCGCGAAATGACTCAATATATGCTAATTTATTTTAATTAAACGCGTAAAATATTTAACGATTTTTAAGTGCAATTTTAAATGAGTCATTCATAAATTCGATTAGATAATTTAGTTGGCCTAAAATAGACCACTTTTGAATATTGAATTTTTTAAATTGACCGCTAATAAAGATGCAATAGTTGTCGAGTGGATAAAAAAATAAAAAAATGCGCACCTTGTGCAGCAGTAAATTTGATTAAAACTCATCTTGCAACAAGCTTCCTCCATTTTAGAGTACCCCATTAAAACGTAATTAACGCCGAAAACTTACATCATCATCGCCGAATTACGCCGAATGTAGGAAATGGAGAAATAATTAAAAAATAGCACAAAAAGGGGATACACTTGACAATTTCAAGAGTCGTCGTCATGAAATTAATTTTTGAGCAATTTGACGTAATTTATTTTTAATGTCTTTTTTAGTCATTCCCATTGATTGATTTTCTTACAAATGAGTCATAAAAAATGCTAGCTTTAATTATGTGTTGCGCCAAGGTCTCTTTTCAACAATAATGTATTAGCACCTTGTTTTACGCAATTCGAGTTTTTATTTAAAGCTGGAGACGGTGGTTAAATTTTTGAAGGTGATAATATTTTTATGGGAAGCAGTTTGTGAACAAGTTGTGTCTGGATTTTTTGTGAAATGATTATTTATTGTGTTTGTAAAAAAAGGTGGGCACTTAATAACACGTTGTCGAAACCCTTTAAAATGTCCATAAAAGTCGTCGTCCCATTCCCATCGTACACCGCACAACGGCAACCGTTTACCGCTGCCTAAATGTTTCAATAAAAATTGTCACCACTTTAAAGACTCTGGCCGTAAAGTTAATATCGATTATATTGCGCATAAATAACATTTTAGAAACTATAAAGTGTTGAGGGGGGGAACGAGGGGGCCCAAATTTACGGTCTTTTTTAACGTCTTGATTTCTTCAGGGCCTCCTGCGCTTTTCCCGCGTCGGATTTATTATTTAGGACCTAATTGAAGTATTTATGGGGCAATTAAATCGTAAAATGTTTTATTATTGATTCTAAGACGGCGCGACGGACGTGCGTGCTTGGGAAAAAATCCGTTTTTGTTTTTGTCAAGTTTTTCGCGATGTGCGCGTTGCAAAGTCGCAAAGAGAAATGAGCCGAGTTCGAGGGTTTTCCGCAAGGGTTTCGAGGGCGCCACCAACCGACAACTTGGAATGCGCACGAGGTTCACGTTGAATTGTGGAACACGTGCTTCCACAACGCGGTTTTTAACAAATTTTCATCATTTGATCTTTTTAAAAAAAATTAAAAACACAAAATGAAATATTCACTTAGGTAACTAATACATTTAGTGGAATTGGAATCGTTAATATAATAGATTATGATAGTGTTATGCATGTTGCAAACAGGTGGCCTTGTGTTACCTGTGCAAATATAGGTGGAAATGGTCGGGAAGGGAATTTCACGTGATGAAACGTTAAATTGAATTAGACAATGATAATCAGTTCGGAATCGAGGTTAGAGAGCTCCACGCCGCAAAAGATTAACAAGCATCAATTGTTATTGAAGTAGGATGTTACCAATACTGATAATAATATCCCCCAAACGATTAGATTCATTCTGAATCAATTACGTCGGCTCAATCCGTCTCTATTAATGCACAATAACAACAAGGAAAGCCTCTGACGCGGCGATCAAATCAATTGAATCCGCGCGCCCAATAAAAGTGTAATTCTCTGCTCGAAGCTCGTAAATACATGATTGATGATTAGAAAATTATGATGATGTCACGTCCGTCCGTTTTTCGAGCCGAGGACGATCGCGAAGCTTTTTTCGTCAATTCGCCAAGGCGTCGCACATCAATCAGGACCTGCTGCTCTTTTGGAAAACGACCAATAGTAATTGACAACTCCTCTATAAATACTCGACATTTCTCCGCAAGGTATATTTCCCAACTATTTCAAGGCTAAAAATGTTGCACTAATCGGTCGGGAGAAAAATAGTTGATTTAATCACATGAGGGATTATGATTTTTACCTGTAAAAATTTACTGCTCATATAAAAAATTGAGGCAATATTTAAATAAAAAAGTGCCACGTTGGCAAAAACTAATCTTGTTTGGCATTAATATAAATGGTTTTATTGAAGATATAAAGTGAGTAAGCCAATAATTCATTATTAAAATTCAACAAGCATCCAGTATCAATAGCTAATAACTCTCGATAAAAAATTGCGGAGCTGTTAATCGCAATCAGAGCTTTGAATGGCAATAAAGCTAATACGAGATTATGTTTGAGCGAAACGAAAAAAATATGCCAATTATGGTGTAAAAGCAAGTGATTTAATTATTTATTTGAATGCAGCCAACGAGCGATGATTGATTTGTGAAAGTTGCAGATGTAATTAAAGGAATTAATTCACTGAGTGGATGTGAAGGAGGAGGAGGAGGATTTAATTTAAAAATATATAATATCGGGCGGTTGGCAGTATTTATGGATTTTTAAACAATTTGTATAATTGCAAGTTTTCGAGATGAAAAGACTTCTTAATTGGTAATTAGTCATCTCTTCAATAATTAGTACGTCACCGTCAGCGGATTTTGCGTTAGCTAAGCGAAAATGTGTTGCTATTTATTCTCGGAAACGATTCGTATTTTTATTAGCCGATTTAATTATCGCTTTATACGCCGTATATCGATTACAGAGCGCCTCGCCGTCGAGATGATAAATTATAATCGTGACGTTTATTCAGTTACATAAAATAATCGGATGTATGGATTACTGCATTCAGATTATTAAATAAACGCCGGTCGAGCATGAGATGTGCATTTTTTACCTCCCTCGCTCTCCCGCCCGTTGCAAATTTGCAATATTGCATTATTAAAATTAAAGACGAAAGAGGACGCTGCCGGCGAAAAAGAGACGCCCAGAGTCCTTTATTTTATCTCCTGCATGTATGTACAATATTATTGATTACCACAAACCCGACGTTCATCTTTTCCTACCCCTTCTACTTGATAAACCCCTTAAAACTCTGCGCCAAACTTATTCCTCCATTAATATAAAGAATTAAATGAAAATTTCGACCTGCCGCAACATATATTTTTTTCCTCCCTTTTACGATAAAGACGTCAAGGGGATTGCTTCCGCCCTCGTTTACGCCGATCATCGGTTTGTAGGTGATTGGGAATTGGGGTAAAGAAGTAGACGGAAAAAACTTCCTTCCTTCCTTGTCTGGAAACACCCAGACGTCTGCGATCACAACTTGCCACTTTTCCTTCTTCTTCGTCTTCTTTTTTTTTCGACCCCCTTTTTTGTTGGCTACTCCAGACCACTTTCACCCAGTTTCTTGATATTCACTTTCAAACTATTTGAGCAAGTGTATTGGGGCCAAATAAATTTATTAAAATGATTTGATGAATGACAGTAGGAGTTTAAAATTAAAAGACAATAACAGACGTAGAGTATGGATTGTGAGAGCGGAGGGCATTATCTTTAATTGAATTTACAGCAGATGCATTGTGGAGAGTTGATGTGTGTGTGTGTGTGAGTGTGGCCAATAAATATATAAAATGATTCATTGAAAGACTTGATTTAATAAAATTGATTAAATCATCCCATCAATAGATGAAAGTGTTTAGGTCAAGTTGCATCCCACGTGAGATCGATTTGGGGGACTCGGTGGATGAAGCAAAACGGGACGAGCAAACGAAAATGAATAAGGGTGAGGTGGGAGGAATTATTTATTAATCCGTCTAAAATCGCGCTCCAGCCGAGTAGTTTTCGCCGCGCCTAGAAATTAAATCCCAACGACGGCGTCGCGACGATTCCAGTAGCTAGAAAGAGCTAGAGTCTCCGCGACTAAGAACAATAAATCTGCAGCATTGTAGGACTCGTCGGAGCATGAGTAAGCCAGTAATAGCTGAGAAAGGGTAAAACGTTAAACATTCGGAAACGTTTAGGCGACAAGCGGAGTTAATTCATCCGGAATTCTTACATTGCGTCCCCAAATTGAATTATATCGCGTTCCATCCGTATTTTCTCAGCAATTGGGAGAGCACCAAACATTTTTATCCACTGATGGTACTTTTTAATTTTACTTTATTGCTTTTCAAGTGGCTTAATGCAACACACTCGAGACGAGTGCTTTTTCGCAACTTCCACACACAAATCATTTTTTCCACTCTGTATGATTATATCAATTTATGATCAAATTGAGATTTAGCAATATTTAGGGTCACGGAGGTCTTTATTCTAAAGTAAATTGAGACATGTGTGCGGTTAACAGTTTCGCCATTGTGTAAACGTGCAAAGTTGCCAAGTACGTGACGGCAGGTAGGTAATTGGCTCGGAGCGTACTTCCAGCTCGGCGCAATTATGCAATCGAATTGTTATCTCGGATGAAGTGTTTAGAGCGATTTTACGGCTAAAAGTGGCGCGTGCCGGCTGATGCCTGTGGAAAAAGTGCGAGGCGTGAAAACATCCGCAATCCGCGTGCGAAAAAAGCGCACGAGCTTTTTCGGGAAGCTTTTGTCTGGATTCTTTCACTCGCTGCCGTTCTCTACCACCACATCACACCACACCACCATCTTCCAAAGCTCAAACAAGTGGCATTGTTTATAGTCTGTTCAATTAGCCGCTAAACTCGTCATGGCTTACACTTGTAAGCTGCCTCCAACAAAAGGTGCACGCACCACAAGACACGCACCCGAAAACCTCCTCTATATTCCAGACTCACCAACTACAATATCAAATTATGTCAAAATTATTACTATACAAGGTTTGCAAAAATTAAGCAGCCAAACTTTAGGAGACAATTCTACAACTAATTTTAAGAAAAAAACTTAAAAAACTGAATAAGGAATATTATTTTATGTTAAAGTTGCCCCTAAAAATAGAATCTTCTCTCAAAGTTTGACCGCTTAATTTCTGGACACCCTGTATATCGGTTGGATGAAATAGATGTAAAGTAAAAGCAATTGTCCGCAATTTTGAGTTTTCAATTTTTATAGATATCAGTTGCTTCAAAATTCAAAAATTGAGATCTAACTCATCATTCTACAAAAACAGCACCCATATAAAGTTAGGTTAAGTTAAAGAAAATGTCTTTTTTATCAAGGAATGTGTAGATATTAGAATACCACTTGAAAAAATACATTCGTATCTTTCCTAAGAAACTCATAAGGACGAGGCACCATCTTTTGTAAAAAAAGAAAATCTACAAGTAATATTATAAAACTGAGTTACTTTAATCTGTGTGATCTATTAAAAGTTTTAAAACCAACCAGTTTTTGGATATCCCGTACGAGGAGTCGATAAGATACAATACAATTGTCTCTTCTTTTTCAATAAAAAAAAGTTTCCCATTTTCCTACATCTGTAGTCAAGTCTTAAATTTCAATTAGTAAAGTTGAGAAAGTCGTGTGTTGTACCGTTGTGTATGAAATCTGAAATCGTGGAGAATCGTAGAGATGTAGGTTCTTAAATGAAGCGTGAGCGGTCGGTCGGTCGGTCGCAATTTCGACCCGTTTATACGTTTATTAAAAAATAATTACGCGGACGTTATGTGCGGCGATCACGAAATTATTAGCCAGCAAGGCTGAAATAATTAAGCGGGACGAAGAAGTCCCCAGATGAGTCACGCTCGCGACCCGAAACGCCGGTGTCATCGATAATTTGACAATGCCATTTTTTCTTCGGCGTCCCGGCCTTGATGAAAATTAATAGCGCAATTTATTATTATTTATGCTCTGTTTAATGGCTGGCAATTAGGAGAAGACGGCCGCTGAGAACACGAATCAATCCGTCCGCATGCATCTACATATAAACAAACGCTCGCACACACAAAGACACAAGAGCGGTCTCCGCCGTTTTAACTCGATTGTAATTAATTAATTAGGATAATTAGTTTGGAATATATCGATGCGGCGACCGACGTTTGTTGTTTTCGAATGCCAACGACGGGAAATCGGCTCCAAAGGCCCGGCCGATAAAAATTTATTAAATATTTTTATGAGCGCACAACTCATCAACTCAAATATTCCTAATTTCATCCATTAATTGTCACCAAATTGCCTCCATTACAATCATCAAACATCAAAGCCTCTCTCTCGAGACATCTTTAAACTCGAAACACATGTTCATCTCGATCGTTATGCCCCATTCCCAGGACACACATGTGTTGAACGAAAAAACACCCTCCGACAACCTACCGCAGCTCTCTTATTAATTTCACGAATATCGTGCATTTCCAATTTCGAAACTGAGCACGTGATGCGCGACGAAATTTGGCCGCGGCTCTCAATTGTTTGGCATCACTAATAGACTGCCACTTTTCCAATTTGTTCATTGGTTCTGGAGCGTTTCGCGAAAACAATCGAATTCGAAATTTAAACTCAATCGCCTGCCAAAAAATTATTTTCACCGCGTGGAAACAAAGACTTGGCCCCAATTCAAGAAATCATCCTGTCCCACTACATGCATCCTCGACGATTGCTTCTTTTTCCTTTGCGAATTATTTTTAAATAATTGACCGGCATTTGCAACGTAATTCCCAATGATTGCTTCAATTCTCACACTACTGAACAATCAAAAATTCATAATTATCTTTATTATGTATCCATAATCATTCTGAATAAATATCAATCAGGGAAGTGAAAAAATATGCTCTACGATCTTGAATGTAGTAAAGGCGATTAAACTACCGAAATTTTGATCAATTTTGACAAAATCACCAATGGTTTTTTTTATATCAACGTTCTTTGAAAAACTAACAATATATTGTACCACGCATTTAGTTTATGGTTTATATACTGGATCAACGTCTGGGATATTGGGAAATTATCATGCATGGGTACTCTTTCTAGTGAGTTACAGAAACATACCATTATTATACCAAGAGTTTTCTCACTACTTGGTACAGTGGACTAATAAAAAAATATTTATTCTATATTTGGAGAGCTTATTAAATCAGTAGTAAAGAAATATTAACAAAATTGTAAACAGTTTTTAATAAAAAACATTAAAGTTAAAAATTAGATTTATGAGCAACAAAATGGCGGCAAGTGTTCCTTTCACAATGTGACTGTGTCGAGCACTGGTGGGAGAGAAATGTAAGTACTAGAACACGCGATTCATCAAAATTCTCTCTATGTGCAGTCAATCTACCAACAATATAAGCGTTGTTCCACTGTAAACAATAGTCTACTATACCCCACTCTCCTCTATACTACTAAGACAATTCTCAAAAAAATTCGAAACCTATTTTTTATCAATCAGATTCTTCAGAATTAAACAAGAAAACGCTTACTTAAAACTGAAGGTAATAAAGGCAAAGGTACCTCAGGAAAGTGTACTTGGACTAACACTATAACTATTATATTTCACCTCTCAAAAAAAATTATACGTAAACAATGTTTGTGGATAATAGTTCCATACATTTATCCTAAATTAAATTTCACCAATAAACGAATCCAAAACATTTCAGTTATGATAAATAAGACTTTAGTGCCGCAAATACATCAACATACAGGGTGTCCCAGCCTTGCAAGGAAGTTACTCTAAAACGAAAAAAAAATATTGACATGCGGTTTTTGTTTGAATATACAATACTTTTAAGCAAACATTTTCAAAATATATTAATAACAAACCGAATATCCATTTCAAGATGGTGAATCAAAGTTATGTTTTTTTTTAAATGGAACACCCAATATATTATGACATTTTTCGATTCTTTATCAAAAAATAATTACACTATGTATAAACTTTTGTAGGTCTATCATCACTCGTTTTGCTGATATTTACTATTTAAACCAAAAAAACATCCATGTTTGAAAAATCACTACCCTAAAACACAAGAAACATGTTGGCTTGAAATTTTGTTAAACATTTTTCAACATCTTCTAGTCTACAACTATCAAGTCAAATTTAAGTTTTTGATAATTTTTTATCAGGGTGCCTTATGTAACGCATCTTAAACAATTAAACGGAATTTTCAAATGGAACACCCTGTATATTTAAACATCATTCGATTGTATTTTTTACAAGCTTTCTATTGATATAAAGGTTGTATGGTCGCATGTCAATGGTTTAGGAAATATTAACATACAAACTGAGAAACAGTGAAAAATAGACAAAATAGCTCCCTTGATGAATTCGGTTGAGGAATTTTTTTTAATTTGCCTAGTATTTATTTCTGTCTTTCTCTATTTTGGTTTTTTATAATATTGTTTTATTACAATAGTAGTTTTTGCTGTTTTACATCAAAAATAAAATCGAAACTTGCAATTATCAATTTTGGTTTTCTAAGTCTCAGTATGCTTTGAAAATTTAGCAACTGATGTTACTAAGGAAATCCTTATTTTGTTCAATTTTGTTATAACGCCTTTTTCTGTACTTTTGGCAATAACTAAACCGATATAGTGAACTCTATTAAAGAAAAAATGGTAAATATGCTGTAACCGCTTGGTGAAGCTGATATAAAGTAGAAGAGAACGTAAAAACAAAATTCAACAAAATAAGGGTTTCCTTGATAACACCAGTTGTTAAATTTTCAAAACATACTGACATTTAGAAAACCAAAATTGATAATTGCAATTTTCGATTTTATTTGTGTTCTAAAACAACAAAAACTGATATTTTAATATAACAACATTATTAAAAAAAGAAAATTGAAAAAGACAAATAAGTTTTAGGCAAATTAAAAAAAATTCAAGAGTGCTATTTTGTCTATTTTCACTGTTTCTCAGTTTATATACTAATATCTCCTAAACTATTGATAACGATCATACAAACATGATATCAACAGAAAGCTTGTAAAAAATGCCATCGATTGACATTAAAATATACAGGGTGTTCCATTTGAAAATTTCGTATAATTATTCAATTTGAGTTTTATAAGACATTCTAATAAAAAATTATCACAAACTTAAATTTAACATGATAGTTGTAGACTAGACGATGTGCATTTGTTTTAGAGCA
>CAXARA010001487.1:0-13155 GCA_963971135.1 Stenus bimaculatus
GTTTGATTTTTAAGAAAAAAGTTTTTTTGGTATAATTTTAAAAATAATCGACCGAAAAATTTTAAAACTACATTTCTAATTAGATTTCATGAAAATAAAATTATTTAAACAAAATTTACATTTTTTTATAAAGAAATAAAAAAGTTACAGCAGTTTTTGTTTGATTTTTAAGAAAAACGCATTATTTCTAAAAAATAACGTTTTTTTGATATAATTTTAAAAGTAATCGTCCGAAAAATTTTAAAACTACATTTCTAATTAGATTTCATGAAAATAATATTATTTAAACAAAATTTACATTTTTTTATAAAGAAATAAAAAAGTTACAGCAGTTTTAGTTTGATTTTTAAGAAAAACGTTTTTTTGGTATAATTTTAAAAATAATCGACCGAAAAATTTTAAAACTACATTTCTAATAAGATTTCATGAAAATAAAATTATTTAAACAAAATTTACATTTTTTGATAAAGAAATAAAAAAGTTACAGCAGTTTTTGTTTGATTTTTAAGAAAAACGCATTATTTCTAAAAAATAACGTTTTTTTGATATAATTTTAAAAGTAATCGTCCGAAAAATTTTAAAACTACATTTCTAATTAGATTTCATGAAAATAATATTATTTAAACAAAATTTACATTTTTTTATAAAGAAATAAAAAAGTTACAGCAGTTTTAGTTTGATTTTTAAGAAAAACGTTTTTTTGGTATAATTTTAAAAATAATCGACCGAAAAATTTTAAAACTACATTTCTAATTAGATTTCATGAAAATAAAATTATTTAAACAAAATTTACATTTTTTTATAAAGAAATAAAAAAGTTACAGCAGTTTTTGTTTGATTTTTAAGAAAAACGCATTATTTCTAAAAAATAACGTTTTTTTGATATAATTTTAAAAGTAATCGTCCGAAAAATTTTAAAACTACATTTCTAATTAGATTTCATGAAAATAATATTATTTAAACAAAATTTACATTTTTTTATAAAGAAATAAAAAAGTTACAGCAGTTTTAGTTTGATTTTTAAGAAAAACGTTTTTTTGGTATAATTTTAAAAATAATCGACCGAAAAATTTTAAAACTACATTTCTAATTAGATTTCATGAAAATAAAATTATTTAAACAAAATTTACATTTTTTTATAAAGAAATAAAAAAGTTACAGCAGTTTTTGTTTGATTTTTAAGAAAAACGCATTATTTCTAAAAAATAACGTTTTTTTGATATAATTTTAAAAGTAATCGTCCGAAAAATTTTAAAACTACATTTCTAATTAGATTTCATGAAAATAATATTATTTAAACAAAATTTACATTTTTTTATAAAGAAATAAAAAAGTTACAGCAGTTTTAGTTTGATTTTTAAGAAAAACGTTTTTTTGGTATAATTTTAAAAATAATCGACCGAAAAATTTTAAAACTACATTTCTAATTAGATTTCATGAAAATAAAATTATTTAAACAAAATTTACGATTTTTTATAAAGAAATAAAAAAGTTACAGCAGTTTTTGTTTGATTTATAAGAAAAACGCATTATTTCTAAAAAATAACGTTTTTTTGATATAATTTTAAAAGTAATCGTCCGAAAAATTTTAAAACTACATTTCTAATTAGATTTCATGAAAATAATATTATTTAAACAAAATTTACATTTTTTTATAAAGAAATAAAAAAGTTACAGCAGTTTTTGTTTGATTTTTAAGAAAAACGCATTATTTCTAAAAAATTACGTTTTTTTGATATAATTTTAAAAGTAATCGTCCGAAAAATTTTAAAACTACATTTCTAATTAGATTTCATGAAAATAATATTATTTAAACAAAATTTACATTTTTTTATAAAGAAATAAAAAAGTTTCTGCAGTTTTTGTGTGATTTTTAAGAAAAACGTTTTTTTGGTATAATTTTAAAAATAATGGACCGAAAAATTTTAAAACTACATTTCTAATTAGATTTCATGAAAATAAAATTATTTAAACAAAATTTACATTTTTTTATAAAGAAATAAAAAAGTTACAGCAGTTTTTGTTTGATTTTTAAGAAAAACGCATTATTTCTAAAAAATAACGTTTTTTTGATATAATTTTAAAAGTAATCGTCCGAAAAATTTTAAAACTACATTTCTAATTAGATTTCATGAAAATAATATTATTTAAACAAAATTTACATTTTTTTATAAAAAAATAAAAAAGTTTCTGCAGTTTTTGTGTGATTTTTAAGAAAAACGTTTTTTTGGTATAATTTTAAAAATAATCGACCGAAAAATTTTAAAACTACATTTCTAATTAGATTTCATGAAAATAAAATTATTTAAACAAAATTTACATTTTTTTATAAAGAAATAAAAAAGTTACAGCAGTTTTTGTTTGATTTTTAAGAAAAACGCATTATTTCTAAAAAATAACGTTTTTTTGATATAATTTTAAAAGTAATCGTCCGAAAAATTTTAAAACTACATTTCTAATTAGATTTCATGAAAATAAAATTATTTAAACAAAATTTACATTTTTTTATAAAGAAATAAAAAAGTTTCTGCAGTTTTTGTGTGATTTATAAGAAAAACGTTTTTTTGGTATAATTTTAAAAATAATCGACCGAAAAATTTTAAAACTACATTTCTAATTAGATTTCATGAAAATAAAATTATTTAAACAAAATTTACATTTTTTTATAAAGAAATAAAAAAGTTGCAGCAGTTTTTGTTTGATTTTAAGAAAAACGCATTATTTCTAAAAATAACGTTTTTTTGATATAATTTTAAAAGTAATCGTCCGAAAAATTTTAAAACTACATTTCTAATTAGATTTCATGAAAATAATATTATTTAAACAAAATTTACATTTTTTTATAAAGAAATAAAAAAGTTACAGCAGTTTTAGTTTGATTTTTAAGAAAAACGTTTTTTTGTTATAATTTTAAAAATAATCGACCGAAAATTTTAAAACTACATTTCTAATTAGATTTCATGAAAATAAAATTATTTAAACAAAATTTACATTTTTTATAAAGAAATAAAAAAGTTACAGCAGTTTTTGTTTGATTTTTAAGAAAAACGCATTATTTCGAAAAAATAACGTTTTTTTGATATAATTTTAAAAGTAATCGTCCGAAAAATTTTAAAACTACATTTCTAATTAGATTTCATGAAAATAAAATTATTTAAACAAAATTTACATTTTTTTATAAAGAAATAAAAAAGTTTCTGCAGTTTTTGTGTGATTTTTAAGAAAAACGTTTTTTTGGTATAATTTTAAAAATAATCGACCGAAAAATTTTAAAACTACATTTCTAATTAGATTTCATGAAAATAAAATTATTTAAACAAAATTTACATTTTTTTATAAAGAAATAAAAAAGTTACAGCATTTTTTGTTTGATTTTTAAGAAAACGCATTATTTCTAAAAAATAACGTTTTTTTGATATAATTTTAAAAGTAATCGTCCGAAAAATTTTAAAACTACATTTCTAATTAGATTTCATGAAAATAATATTATTTAAACAAAATTTACATTTTTTTATAAAGAAATAAAAAAGTTACAGCAGTTTTAGTTTGATTTTTAAGAAAAACGTTTTTTTGGTATAATTTTAAAAATAATCGACCGAAAAATTTTAAAACTACATTTCTAATTAGATTTCATGAAAATAAAATTATTTAAACAAAATTTACATTTTTTTATAAAGAAATAAAAAAGTTACAGCAGTTTTTGTTTGATTTTTAAGAAAAACGCATTATTTCTAAAAAATAACGTTTTTTTGATATAATTTTAAAAGTAATCGTCCGAAAAATTTTAAAACTACATTTCTAATTAGATTTCATGAAAATAATATTATTTAAACAAAATTTACATTTTTTTATAAAGAAATAAAAAAGTTTCTGCAGTTTTTGTGTGATTTTTAAGAAAAACGTTTTTTTGGTATAATTTTAAAAATAATCGACCGAAAAATTTTAAAACTACATTTCTAATTAGATTTCATGAAAATAAAATTATTTAAACAAAATTTACATTTTTTTATAAAGAAATAAAAAAGTTACAGCAGTTTTTGTTTGATTTTTAAGAAAAACGCATTATTCTAAAAAATAACGTTTTTTTGATATAATTTTAAAAGTAATCGTCCGAAAAATTTTAAAACTACATTTCTAATTAGATTTCATGAAAATAAAATTATTTAAACAAAATTTACATTTTTTTATAAAGAAATAAAAAAGTTTCTGCAGTTTTTGTGTGATTTTTAAGAAAAACGTTTTTTTTGGTATAATTTTAAAAATAATCGACCGAAAAATTTTAAAACTACATTTCTAATTAGATTTCATGAAAATAAAATTATTTAAACAAAATTTACATTTTTTTATAAAGAAATAAAAAAGTTACAGCAGTTTTTGTTTGATTTTTAAGAAAAACGCATTATTTCTAAAAAATAACGTTTTTTTGATATAATTTTAAAAGTAATCGTCCGAAAAATTTTAAAACTACATTTCTAATTAGATTTCATGAAAATAATATTATTTAAACAAAATTTACATTTTTTTATAAAGAAATAAAAAAGTTACAGCAGTTTTTGTTTGATTTTTAAGAAAAACGCATTATTTCTAAAAAATAACGTTTTTTTGATATAATTTTAAAAGTAATCGTCCGAAAAATTTTAAAACTACATTTCTAATTAGATTTCATGAAAATAATATTATTTAAACAAAATTTACATTTTTTTATAAAGAAATAAAAAAGTTTCTGCAGTTTTTGTGTGATTTTTAAGAAAAACGTTTTTTTGGTATAATTTTAAAAATAATCGACCGAAAAATTTTAAAACTACATTTCTAATTAGATTTCATGAAAATAAAATTATTTAAACAAAATTTACATTTTTTTATAAAGAAATAAAAAAGTTACAGCAGTTTTTGTTTGATTTTTAAGAAAAACGCATTATTTCTAAAAAATAACGTTTTTTTGATATAATTTTAAAAGTAATCGTCCGAAAAATTTTAAAACTACATTTCTAATTAGATTTCATGAAAATAATATTATTTAAACAAAATTTACATTTTTTTATAAAAAAAAAAAATAAAAAAGTTTCTGCAGTTTTTGTGTGATTTTTAAGAAAAACGTTTTTTTGGTATAATTTTAAAAATAATCGACCGAAAAATTTTAAAACTACATTTCTAATTAGATTTCATGAAAATAAAATTATTTAAACAAAATTTACATTTTTTTATAAAGAAATAAAAAAGTTACAGCAGTTTTTGTTTGATTTTTAAGAAAAACGCATTATTTCTAAAAAATAACGTTTTTTTGATATAATTTTAAAAGTAATCGTCCGAAAAATTTTAAAACTACATTTCTAATTAGATTTCATGAAAATAAAATTATTTAAACAAAATTTACATTTTTTTATAAAGAAATAAAAAAGTTTCTGCAGTTTTTGTGTGATTTTTAAGAAAAACGTTTTTTTGGTATAATTTTAAAAATAATCGACCGAAAAATTTTAAAACTACATTTCTAATTAGATTTCATGAAAATAAAATTATTTAAACAAAATTTACATTTTTTTATAAAGAAATAAAAAAGTTACAGCAGTTTTTGTTTGATTTTTAAGAAAAACGCATTATTTCTAAAAAATAACGTTTTTTTGATATAATTTTAAAAGTAATCATCCGAAAAATTTTAAAACTACATTTCTAATTAGATTTCATGAAAATAATATTATTTAAACAAAATTTACATTTTTTTATAAAGAAATAAAAAAGTTACAGCAGTTTTAGTTTGATTTTTAAGAAAAACGTTTTTTTGTTATAATTTTAAAAATAATCGACCGAAAAATTTTAAAACTACATTTCTAATTAGATTTCATGAAAATAAAATTATTTAAACAAAATTTACATTTTTTTATAAAGAAATAAAAAAGTTACAGCAGTTTTTGTTTGATTTTTAAGAAAAACGCATTATTTCGAAAAAATAACGTTTTTTTGATATAATTTTAAAAGTAATCGTCCGAAAAATTTTAAAACTACATTTCTAATTAGATTTTATGAAAATAAAATTATTTAAACAAAATTTACATTTTTTTATAAAGAAATAAAAAAGTTTCTGCAGTTTTTGTGTGATTTTTAAGAAAAACGTTTTTTTGGTATAATTTTAAAAATAATCGACCGAAAAATTTTAAAACTACATTTCTAATTAGATTTCATGAAAATAAAATTATTTAAACAAAATTTACATTTTTTTATAAAGAAATAAAAAAGTTACAGCAGTTTTTGTTTGATTTTTAAGAAAAACGCATTATTTCTAAAAAATAACGTTTTTTTGATATAATTTTAAAAGTAATCGTCCGAAAAATTTTAAAACTACATTTCTAATTAGATTTCATGAAAATAATATTATTTAAACAAAATTTACATTTTTTTATAAAGAAATAAAAAAGTTTCTGCAGTTTTTGTGTGATTTTTAAGAAAAACGTTTTTTTGGTATAATTTTAAAAATAATCGACCGAAAAATTTTAAAACTACATTTCTAATTAGATTTCATGAAAATAAAATTATTTAAACAAAATTTACATTTTTTTATAAAGAAATAAAAAAGTTACAGCAGTTTTTGTTTGATTTTTAAGAAAAACGCATTATTTCTAAAAAATAACGTTTTTTTGATATAATTTTAAAGTAATCGTCCGAAAAATTTTAAAACTACATTTTTAATTAGATTTCATGAAAATAATATTATTTAAACAAAATTTACATTTTTTTATAAAGAAATAAAAAAGTTACAGCAGTTTTAGTTTGATTTTTAAGAAAAACGTTTTTTTGGTATAATTTTATAAATAATCGACCGAAAAATTTTAAAACTACATTTCTAATTAGATTTCATGAAAATAAAATTATTTAAACAAAATTTACATTTTTTTATAAAGAAATAAAAAAGTTACAGCAGTTTTTGTTTGATTTTTAAGAAAAACGCATTATTTCTAAAAAATAACGTTTTTTTGATATAATTTTAAAAGTAATCGTCCGAAAAATTTTAAAACTACATTTCTAATTAGATTTCATGAAAATAATATTATTTAAACAAAATTTACATTTTTTTATAAAGAAATAAAAAAGTTTCTGCAGTTTTTGTGTGATTTTTAAGAAAAACGTTTTTTTGGTATAATTTTAAAAATAATCGACCGAAAAATTTTAAAACTACATTTCTAATTAGATTTCATGAAAATAAAATTATTTAAACAAAATTTACATTTTTTTATAAAGAAATAAAAAAGTTACAGCAGTTTTTGTTTGATTTTTAAGAAAAACGCATTATTTCTAAAAAATAACGTTTTTTTGATATAATTTTAAAAGTAATCGTCCGAAAAATTTTAAAACTACATTTCTAATTAGATTTCATGAAAATAAAATTATTTAAACAAAATTTACATTTTTTTATAAAGAAATAAAAAAGTTTCTGCAGTTTTTGTGTGATTTTTAAGAAAAACGTTTTTTTGGTATAATTTTAAAAATAATCGACCGAAAAATTTTAAAACTACATTTCTAATTAGATTTCATGAAAATAAAATTATTTAAACAAAATTTACATTTTTTTATAAAGAAATAAAAAAGTTACAGCAGTTTTTGTTTGATTTTTAAGAAAAACGCATTATTTCTAAAAAATAACGTTTTTTTGATATAATTTTAAAAGTAATCGTCCGAAAAGTTTTAAAACTACATTTCTAATTAGATTTCATGAAAATAATATTATTTAAACAAAATTTACATTTTTTTATAAAGAAATAAAAAAGTTACAGCAGTTTTAGTTTGATTTTTAAGAAAAACGTTTTTTTGGTATAATTTTAAAAATAATCGACCGAAAAATTTTAAAACTACATTTCTAATTAGATTTCATGAAAATAAAATTATTTAAACAAAATTTACATTTTTTTATAAAGAAATAAAAAAGTTACAGCAGTTTTTGTTTGATTTTTAAGAAAAACGCATTATTTCTAAAAAATAACGTTTTTTTGATATAATTTTAAAAGTAATCGTCCGAAAAATTTTAAAACTACATTTCTAATTAGATTTCATGAAAATAAAATTATTTAAACAAAATTTACATTTTTTTATAAAGAAATAAAAAAGTTTCTGCAGTTTTTGTGTGATTTTTAAGAAAAACGTTTTTTTGGTATAATTTTAAAAATAATCGACCGAAAAATTTTAAAACTACATTTCTAATTAGATTTCATGAAAATAAAATTATTTAAACAAAATTTACATTTTTTTATAAAGAAATAAAAAAGTTACAGCAGTTTTTGTTTGATTTTTAAGAAAAACGCATTATTTCTAAAAAATAACGTTTTTTTGATATAATTTTAAAAGTAATCGTCCGAAAAATTTTAAAACTACATTTCTAATTAGATTTCATGAAAATAATATTATTTAAACAAAATTTACATTTTTTTATAAAGAAATAAAAAAGTTACAGCAGTTTTAGTTTGATTTTAAGAAAAACGTTTTTTTGGTATAATTTTAAAAATAATCGACCGAAAAATTTTAAAACTACATTTCTAATTAGATTTCATGAAAATAAAATTATTTAAACAAAATTTACATTTTTTTATAAAGAAATAAAAAAGTTACAGCAGTTTTTGTTGATTTTTAAGAAAAACGCATTATTTCTAAAAAATAACGTTTTTTTGATATAATTTTAAAAGTAATCGTCCGAAAAATTTTAAAACTACATTTCTAATTAGATTTCATGAAAATAATATTATTTAAACAAAATTTACATTTTTTTAAAAAGAAATAAAAAAGTTACAGCAGTTTTTGTTTGATTTTTAAGAAAAACGCATTATTTCTAAAAAATAAAACGTTTTTTTGATATAATTTTAAAAGTAATCGTCCGAAAAATTTTAAAACTACATTTCTAATTAGATTTCATGAAAATAATATTATTTAAACAAAATTTACATTTTTTTATAAAGAAATAAAAAAGTTACAGCAGTTTTAGTTTGATTTTTAAGAAAAACGTTTTTTTGGTATAATTTTAAAAATAATCGACCGAAAAATTTTAAAACTACATTTCTAATTAGATTTCATGAAAATAAAATTATTTAAACAAAATTTACATTTTTTTATAAAGAAATAAAAAAGTTACAGCAGTTTTTGTTTGATTTTTAAGAAAAACGCATTATTTCTAAAAAATAACGTTTTTTTTGATATAATTTTAAAAGTAATCGTCCGAAAAATTTTAAAACTACATTTCTAATTAGATTTCATGAAAATAATATTATTTAAACAAAATTTACATTTTTTTATAAAGAAATAAAAAAGTTTCTGCAGTTTTTGTGTGATTTTTAAGAAAAACGTTTTTTTGGTATAATTTTAAAAATAATCGACCGAAAAATTTTAAAACTACATTTCTAATTAGATTTCATGAAAATAAAATTATTTAAACAAAATTTACATTTTTTTATAAAGAAATAAAAAAGTTACAGCAGTTTTTGTTTGATTTTTAAGAAAAACGCATTATTCTAAAAAATAACGTTTTTTTGATATAATTTTAAAAGTAATCGTCCGAAAAATTTTAAAACTACATTTCTAATTAGATTTCATGAAAATAATATTATTTAAACAAAATTTACATTTTTTTATAAAGAAATAAAAAAGTTACAGCAGTTTTAGTTTGATTTTTAAGAAAAACGTTTTTTTGGTATAATTTTAAAAATAATCGACCGAAAAATTTTAGTACTACATTTCTAATTAGATTTCATGAAAATAATATTATTTAAACAAAATTTACATTTTTTTATAAAGAAATAAAAAAGGTACAGCAGTTTTAGTTTGATTTTAAGAAAAACGTTTTTTTGGTATAATTTTAAAAATAATCGACCGAAAAATTTTAAAACTACATTTCTAATTAGATTTCATGAAAATAAAATTATTTAAACAAAATTTACATTTTTTTATAAAGAAATAAAAAAGTTACAGCAGTTTTTGTTTGATTTTTAAGAAAAACGCATTATTTCTAAAAAATAACGTTTTTTTGATATAATTTTAAAAGTAATCGTCCGAAAAATTTTAAAACTACATTTCTAATTAGATTTCATGAAAATAATATTATTTAAACAAAATTTACATTTTTTTATAAAGAAATAAAAAAGTTACAGCAGTTTTAGTTTGATTTTTAAGAAAAACGTTTTTTTGGTATAATTTTAAAAATAATCGACCGAAAAATTTTAAAACTACATTTCTAATTAGATTTCATGAAAATAAAATTATTTAAACAAAATTTACATTTTTTTATAAAGAAATAAAAAAGTTACAGCAGTTTTTGTTTGATTTTTAAGAAAAACGCATTATTTCTAAAAAATAACGTTTTTTTGATATAATTTTAAAAGTAATCGTCCGAAAAATTTTAAAACTACATTTCTAATTAGATTTCATGAAAATAATATTATTTAAACAAAATTTACATTTTTTTATAAAGAAATAAAAAAGTTACAGCAGTTTTTGTTTGATTTTTAAGAAAAACGCATTATTTCTAAAAAATAACGTTTTTTTGATATAATTTTAAAATAAAATCGTCCGAAAAATTTTAAAACTACATTTCTAATTAGATTTCATGAAAATAATATTATTTAAACAAAATTTACATTTTTTTATAAAGAAATAAAAAAGTTTCTGCAGTTTTTGTGTGATTTTTAAGAAAAACGTTTTTTTGGTATAATTTTAAAAATAATCGACCGAAAAATTTTAAAACTACATTTCTAATTAGATTTCATGAAAATAAAATTATTTAAACAAAATTTACATTTTTTTATAAAGAAATAAAAAAGTTACAGCAGTTTTTGTTTGATTTTTAAGAAAAACGCATTATTTCTAAAAAATAACGTTTTTTTGATATAATTTTAAAAGTAATCGTCCGAAAAATTTTAAAACTACATTTCTAATTAGATTTCATGAAAATAATATTATTTAAACAAAATTTACATTTTTTTATAAAAAAATAAAAAAGTTTCTGCAGTTTTTGTGTGATTTTTAAGAAAAACGTTTTTTTGGTATAATTTTAAAAATAATCGACCGAAAAATTTTAAAACTACATTTCTAATTAGATTTCATAAAAATAAAATTATTTAAACAAAATTTACATTTTTTTATAAAGAAATAAAAAAGTTACAGCAGTTTTTGTTTGATTTTTAAGAAAAACGCATTATTTCTAAAAAATAACGTTTTTTTGATATAATTTTAAAAGTAATCGTCCGAAAAATTTTAAAACTACATTTCTAATTAGATTTCATGAAAATAATATTATTTAAACAAAATTTACATTTTTTTATAAAGAAATAAAAAAGTTACAGCAGTTTTAGTTTGATTTTTAAGAAAAACGTTTTTTTGGTATAATTTTAAAAATAATCGACCGAAAAATTTTAAAACTACATTTCTAATTAGATTTCATGAAAATAAAATTATTTAAACAAAATTTACATTTTTTTATAAAGAAATAAAAAAGTTACAGCAGTTTTTGTTTGATTTTTAAGAAAAACGCATTATTTCTAAAAAATAACGTTTTTTTGATATAATTTTAAAAGTAATCGTCCGAAAAATTTTAAAACTACATTTCTAATTAGATTTCATGAAAATAATATTATTTAAACAAAATTTACATTTTTTTATAAAGAAATAAAAAAGTTTCTGCAGTTTTTGTGTGATTTTTAAGAAAAACGTTTTTTTGGTATAATTTTAAAAATAATCGACCGAAAAATTTTAAAACTACATTTCTAATTAGATTTCATGAAAATAAAATTATTTAAACAAAATTTACATTTTTTTATAAAGAAATAAAAAGTTACAGCAGTTTTTGTTTGATTTTTAAGAAAAACGCATTATTTCTAAAAAATAACGTTTTTTTGATATAATTTTAAAAGTAATCGTCCGAAAAATTTTAAAACTACATTTCTAATTAGATTTCATGAAAATAAAATTATTTAAACAAAATTTACATTTTTTTATAAAGAAATAAAAAAGTTTCTGCAGTTTTTGTGTGATTTTTAAGAAAAACGTTTTTTTGGTATAATTTTAAAAATAATCGACCGAAAAATTTTAAAACTACATTTCTAATTAGATTTCATGAAAATAAAATTATTTAAACAAAATTTACATTTTTTTATAAAGAAATAAAAAAGTTACAGCAGTTTTTGTTTGATTTTTAAGAAAAACGCATTATTTCTAAAAAATAACGTTTTTTTGATATAATTTTAAAAGTAATCGTCCGAAAAATTTTAAAACTACATTTCTAATTAGATTTCATGAAAATAATATTATTTAAACAAAATTTACATTTTTTTATAAAGAAATAAAAAAGTTACAGCAGTTTTAGTTTGATTTTTAAGAAAAACGTTTTTTTGGTATAATTTTAAAAATAATCGACCGAAAAATTTTAAAACTACATTTCTAATTAGATTTCATGAAAATAAAATTATTTAAACAAAATTTACATTTTTTTATAAAGAAATAAAAAAGTTACAGCAGTTTTTGTTTGATTTTTAAGAAAAACGCATTATTTCTAAAAAATAACGTTTTTTTGATATAATTTTAAAAGTAATCGTCCGAAAAATTTTAAAACTACATTTCTAATTAGATTTCATGAAAATAAAATTATTTAAACAAAATTTACATTTTTTTATAAAGAAATAAAAAAGTTTCTGCAGTTTTTGTGTGATTTTTAAGAAAAACGTTTTTTTGGTATAATTTTAAAAATAATCGACTGAAAAATTTTAAAACTACATTTCTAATTAGATTTCATGAAAATAAAATTATTTAAACAAAATTTACATTTTTTTATAAAGAAATAAAAAAGTTACAGCAGTTTTTGTTTGATTTTTAAGAAAAACGCATTATTTCTAAAAAATAACGTTTTTTTGATATAATTTTAAAAGTAATCGTCCGAAAAATTTTAAAACTACATTTCTAATTAGATTTCATGAAAATAATATTATTTAAACAAAATTTACATTTTTTTATAAAGAAATAAAAAAGTTACAGCAGTTTTAGTTTGATTTTTAAGAAAAACGTTTTTTTGGTATAATTTTAAAAATAATCGACCGAAAAATTTTAAAACTACATTTCTAATTAGATTTCATGAAAATAAAATTATTTAAACAAAATTTACATTTTTTTATAAAGAAATAAAAAAGTTACAGC
>CAXARA010001488.1:0-37521 GCA_963971135.1 Stenus bimaculatus
GAAATGTAGTTTTAAAATTTTTCGGACGATTATTTTTAAAATTATACCAAAAAAACGTTTTTCTTAAAAATCACACAAAAACTGCAAAAACTTTTTTATTTCTTTATAAAAAAATGTAAACTTTGTTTAAATAAATTTATTTTCATGAAATCTAATTAGAAATGTAGTTTTAAAATTTTTCTGTCGATTATTTTTAAAATTATACCAAAAAAACGTTATTTTTTAGAAATAATGCGTTTTTCTTAAAAATCAAACAAAAACTGCTGTAACTTTTTTATTTCTTTATAAAAAAATGTAAATTTTGTTTAAATAATTTTATTTTCATGAAATCTAATTAGAAATGTAGTTTTAAAATTTTCGGTCGATTATTTTTAAAATTATACCAAAAAAACGTTTTTCTTAAAAATCACACAAAAACTGCAGAAACTTTTTTATTTCTTTATAAAAAAATGTAAATTTTGTTTAAATAATTTTATTTTCATGAAATCTAATTAGAAATGTAGTTTTAAAATTTTTCGGACGATTACTTTTAAAATTATATCAAAAAAACGTTATTTTTTAGAAATAATGCGTTTTTCTTAAAAATCAAACAAAAACTGCTGTAACTTTTTTATTTCTTTATAAAAAAATGTAAATTTTGTTTAAATAATTTTATTTTCATGAAATATAATTAGAAATGTAGTTTTAAAATTTTTCGGTCGATTATTTTTAAAATTATACCAAAAAAACGTTTTTCTTAAAAATCACACAAAAACTGCAGAAACTTTTTTATTTCTTTATAAAAAAATGTAAATTTTGTTTAAATAATTTTATTTTCATGAAATCTAATTAGAAATGTAGTTTTAAAATTTTTCGGACGATTACTTTTAAAATTATATCAAAAAAACGTTATTTTTTAGAAATAATGCGTTTTTCTTAAAAATCAAACAAAAACTGCTGTAACTTTTTTATTTCTTTATAAAAAAATGTAAATTTTGTTTAAATAATTTTATTTTCATGAAAGCTAATTAGAAATGTAGTTTTAAAATTTTTCGGACGATTATTTTTAAAATTATACCAAAAAAACGTTATTTTTTAGAAATAATGCGTTTTTCTAAAAATCAAACAAAAACTGCTGTAACTTTTTTATTTCTTTATAAAAAAATGTAAATTTTGTTTAAATACATTTATTTTTATGAAATCTAATTAGAAATGTAGTTTTAAAATTTTTCGGACGATTATTTTTAAAATTATACCAAAAAAACGTTTTTCTTAAAAATCACACAAAAGCTGCAGAAACTTTTTTATTTCGTTATAAAAAAATGCAAATTTTGTTTAAATAATTTTATTTTCATGAAATCTAATTAGAAATGTAGTTTTAAAATTTTTCTGTCGATTATTTTTAAAATTATACCAAAAAAACGTAATTTTTTAGAAATAATGCGTTTTTCTTAAAAATCAAACAAAAACTGCAGAAACTTTTTTATTTCTTTATAAAAAAATGTAAATTTTGTTTAAATAATTTTATTTTCATGAAATCTAATTAGAAATGTAGTTTTAAAATTTTTCGGACGATTACTTTTAAAATTATATCAAAAAAACGTTATTTTTTAGAAATAATGCGTTTTTCTTAAAAATCAAACAAAAACTGCTGTAACTTTTTTATTTCTTTATAAAAAAATATAAATCTTGTTTAAATAATTTTATTTTCATGAAATCTAATTAGAAATGTAGTTTTAAAATTTTTCGGTCGATTATTTTTAAAATTATACCAAAAAAACGTTTTTCTTAAAAATCACACAAAAACTGCAGAAACTTTTTTATTTCTTTTTAAAAAAATGTAAATTTTGTTTAAATAATATTATTTTCATAAAATCTAATTAGAAATGTAGTTTTAAAATTTTTCGGACGATTACTTTTAAAATTATATCAAAAAAACGTTATTTTTTAGAAATAATGCGTTTTTCTTAAAAATCAAACAAAAACTGCTGTAACTTTTTTATTTCTTTATAAAAAAATGTAAATTTTGTTTAAATAATTTTATTTTCATGAAATCTAATTAGAAATGTAGTTTTAAAATTTTTCGGTCGATTATTTTTAAAATTATACCAAAAAAACGTTTTTCTTAAAAATCAAACAAAAACTGCTGTAACTTTTTTATTTCTTAATAAAAAACTGTAAATTTTGTTTAAATAATTTTATTTTCATGAAATCTAATTAGAAATGTAGTTTTAAAATTTTTCGGACGATTATTTTTAAAATTATACCAAAAAAACGTTTTTCTTAAAAATCACACAAAAACTACAGAAACTTTTTTATTTCTTTATAAAAAATTGTAAATTTTGTTTAAATAATTTTATTTTCATGAAATCTAATTAGAAATGTAGTTTTAAAATTTTTCGGTCGATTATTTTTAAAATTATACCAAAAAAACGTTTTTCTTAAAAATCACACAAAAACTGCAGAAACTTTTTTATTTCTTTATAAAAAAATGTAAATTTTGTTTAAATAATTTTATTTTCATGAAATCTAATTAGAAATGTAGTTTTAAAATTTTTCGGACGATTACTTTTAAAATTATATCAAAAAAACGTTATTTTTTAGAAATAATGCGTTTTTCTTAAAAATCAAACAAAAACTGCTGTAACTTTTTTATTTTTTTATAAAAAAATGTAAATTTTGTTTAAATAATTTTATTTTCATGAAATCTAATTAGAAATGTAGTTTTAAAATTTTTCGGTCGATTATTTTTAAAATTATACCAAAAAAACGCTTTTCTTAAAAATCAAACAAAAACTGCTGTAACTTTTTTATTTCTTAATAAAAAACTGTAAATTTTGTTTATATAATTTTATTTTCATGAAATCTACTTAGAAATGTAGTTTTAAAATTTTTCGGACGATTATTTTTAAAATTATACCAAAAAAACGTTTTTCTTAAAAATCACACAAAAACTGCAGAAACTTTTTTATTTCTTTATAAAAAAATGTAAATTTTGTTTAAATAATTTTATTTTCATGAAATCTAATTAGAAATGTAGTTTTAAAATTTTTCGGACGATTACTTTTAAAATTATATCAAAAAAACGTTATTTTTTAGAAATAATGCGTTTTTCTTAAAAATCAAACAAAAACTGCTGTAACTTTTTTATTTCTTTATAAAAAAATGTAAATTTTGTTTAAATAATTTTATTTTCATGAAATCTAATTAGAAATGTAGTTTTAAAATTTTTCGGTCGATTATTTTTAAAATTATACCAAAAAAACGTTTTTCTTAAAAATCAAACAAAAACTGCAGAAACTTTTTTATTTATTTATAAAAAAATGTAAATTTTGTTTAAATAATATTATTTTCATGAAATCTAATTAGAAATGTAGTTTTAAAATTTTTCGGACGATTACTTTTAAAATTATATCAAAAAAACGTTATTTTTTAGAAATAATGCGTTTTTCTTAAAAATCAAACAAAAACTGCTGTAACTTTTTTATTTCTTTATAAAAAAATGTAAATTTTGTTTAAATAATATTATTTTCATGAAATCTAATTAGAAATGTAGTTTTAGAATTTTTCGGACGATTACTTTTAAAATTATATCAAAAAAACGTTATTTTTTAGAAATAATGCGTTTTTCTTAAAAATCAAACAAAAACTGCTGTAACTTTTTTATTTCTTTATAAAAAAATGTAAATTTTGTTTAAATAATTTTATTTTCATGAAATCTAATTCGAAATGTAGTTTTAAAATTTTTCGGTCGATTATTTTTAAAATTATACCAAAAAAACGTTTTTCTTAAAAATCACACAAAAACTGCAGAAACTTTTTTATTTCTGTATAAAAAAATGTAAATTTTGTTTAAATAATTTTATTTTCATGAAATCTAATTAGAAATGTAGTTTTAAAATTTTTCGGTCGATTATTTTTAAAATTATACCAAAAAAATTTTTCTTAAAAATCAAACAAAAACTTCTGTAACTTTTTTATTTCTTAATAAAAAACTGTAAATTTTGTTTAAATAATTTTATTTTTATGAAATCTAATTAGAAATGTAGTTTTAAAATTTTTCGGACGATTATTTTTAAAATTATACCAAAAAAACGTTTTTCTTAAAAATCACACAAAAACTGCAGAAACTTTTTTATTTCTTTATAAAAAATTGTAAATTTTGTTTAAATAATTTTATTTTTATGAAATCTAATTAGAAATGTAGTTTTAAAATTTTTCGGTCGATTATTTTTAAAATTATACCAAAAAAACCTTTTTCTTAAAAATCACACAAAAACTGCAGAAACTTTTTTATTTCTTTATAAAAAAATGTAAATTTTGTTTAAATAATTTTATTTTCATGAAATCTAATTAGAAATGTAGTTTTAAAATTTTTCGGACGATTACTTTCAAAATTATATCAAAAAAACGTTATTTTTTAGAAATAATGCGTTTTTCTTAAAAATCAAACTAAAACTGCAGAAACTTTTTTATTTCTTTATAAAAAAATGTAAATTTTGTTTAAATAATTTTATTTTCATGAAATCTAATTAGAAATGTAGTTTTAAAATTTTTCGGTCGATTATTTTTAAAATTATACCAAAACAACGTTTTTCTTAAAAATCACACAAAAACTGCAGAAACTTTTTTATTTCTTTTTAAAAAAATGTAAATTTTGTTTAAATAATTTTATTTTCATGAAATCTAATTAGAAATGTAGTTTTAAAATTTTTCGGACGATTACTTTTAAAATTATATCAAAAAAACGTTATTTTTTAGAAATAATGCGTTTTTCTTAAAAATCAAACTAAAACTGCTGTAACTTTTTTATTTCTTTATAAAAAAATGTAAATTTTGTTTAAATAATTTTATTTTCATGAAATACAATTAGAAATGTAGTTTTAAAATTTTTCGGACGATTACTTTTAAAATTATATCAAAAAAACGTTATTTTTTAGAAATAATGCGTTTTTCTTAAAAATCAAACAAAAACTGCTGTAACTTTTTTATTTCTTTATGAAAAAATGTAAATTTTGTTTAAATAATTTTATTTTCATGAAATCTAATTAGAAATGTAGTTTTAAAATTTTTCGGTCGATTATTTTTAAAATTATACCAAAAAAACGTTTTTCTTAAAAATCAAACAAAAACTGCTGTAACTTTTTTATTTCTCAATAAAAAACTGTAAATTTTGTTTAAATAATTTTATTTTCATGAAATCTAATTAGAAATGTAGTTTTAAAATTTTTCGGACGATTATTTTTAAAATTATACCAAAAAAACATTTTTCTTAAAAATCACACAAAAACTGCAGAAACTTTTTTATATCTTTATAAAAAATTGTAAATTTTGTTTAAATAATTTAATTTTCATGAAATCTAATTAGAAATGTAGTTTTAAAATTTTTCGGACGATTACTTTTAAAATTATATCAAAAAAACGTTATTTTTTAGAAATAATGCGTTTTTCTTAAAAATCAAACAAAAACTGCTGTAACTTTTTTATTTCATTATAAAAAAATGTAAATTTTGTTTAAATAATTTTATTTTCATGAAATCTAATTAGAAATGTAGTTTTAAAATTTTTCGGTCGATTATTTTTAAAATTATACCAAAAAAACATTTTTCTTAAAAATCACAAAAAAACTGCAGAAACTTTTTTATTTCGTTATAAAAAAATGTAAATTTTGTTTAAATAATTTTATTTGCATGAAATCTAATTAGAAATGTAGTTTTAAAATTTTTCGGACGATTATTTTTAAAATGATACCAAAAAACGTTATTTTTTAGAAATAATGCGTTTTTCTTAAAAATCAAACAAAAACTGCTGTAACTTTTTTATTTCTTTATAAAAAAATGTAAATTTTGTTTAAATAATTTTATTTTCATGAAATCTAATTAGAAATGTAGTTTTAAAATTTTTCGGACGATTATTTTTAAAATTATACCAAAAAAACGTTTTTCTTAAAAATCACACAAAAACTGCAGAAACTTTTTTATTTCTTTATAAAAAAATGTAAATTTTTTTAAATAATTTTATTTTCATGAAATCTAATTAGAAATGTAGTTTTAAAATTTTTCTGTCGATTATTTTTAAAATTATACCAAAAAAACGTTATTTTTTAGAAATAATGCGTTTTTCTTAAAAATCAAACAAAAACTGCTGTAACTTTTTTATTTCTTTATAAAAAAATGTAAATTTTGTTTAAATAATTTTATTTTCATGAAATCTAATTAGAAATGTAGTTTTAAAATTTTTCGGTCGATTATTTTTAAAATTATACCAAAAAAACGTTTTTCTTAAAAATCACACAAAAACTGCAGAAACTTTTTTATTTCTTTATAAAAAAATGTAAATTTTTTGTTTAAATAATTTTATTTTCATGAAATCTAATTAGAAATGTAGTTTTAAAATTTTTCGGACGATTACTTTTAAAATTATATCAAAAAAACCTTATTTTTTAGAAATAATGCGTTTTTCTTAAAAATCAAACAAAAACTGCTGTAACTTTTTCATTTCTTTACAAAAAAATGTAAATTTTGTTTAAATAATTTTATTTTCATGAAAGCTAATTAGAAATGTAGTTTTAAAATTTTTCGGACGATTATTTTTAAAATTATACCAAAAAAACGTTATTTTTTTGAAATAATGCGTTATTCTAAAAATCAAACAAAAACTGCTGTAACTTTTTTATTTCTTTATAAAAAAATGTAAATTTTGTTTAAATACTTTTATTTTTATGAAATCTAATTAGAAATGTAGTTTTAAAATTTTTCGGACGATTATTTTTAAAATTATACCAAAAAAACATTTTTCTTAAAAATCACACAAAAACTGCAGAAACTTTTTTATTTCTTTATAAAAAAATGCAAATTTTGTTTAAATAATTTTATTTTCATGAAATCTAATTAGAAATGTAGTTTTAAAATTTTTCTGTCGATTATTTTTAAAATTATACCAAAAAATGTTATTTTTTAGAAATAATGCGTTTTTCTTAAAAATCAAACAAAAACTGCTGTAACTTTTTTATTTTTTTATAAAAAAATGTAAATTTTTTTTAAATAATTTTATTTTCATGAAATCTAATTAGAAATGTAGTTTTAAAATTTTTCGGACAATTATTTTTAAAATTATACCAAAAAAACGTTTTTCTTAAATATCACACAAAAACTGCAGAAACTTTTTTATTTCTTTATAAAAAAATGTAAATTTTGTTTAAATAATTTTATTTTCATGAAATCTAATTATAAATGTAGTTTTAAAATTTTTCTGTCGATTATTTTTAAAATTATACCAAAAAAACGTTATTTTTTAGAAATAATGCGTTTTTCTTAAAAATCAAACAAAAACTGCTGTAACTTTTTTATGTCTTTATAAAAAAATGTAAATTTTGTTTAAATAATTTTATTTTCATGAAATCTAATTAGAAATGTAGTTTTAAAATTTTTCGGTCGATTATTTTTAAAATTATACCAAAAAAACGTTTTTCTTAAAAATCACACAAAAACTGCAGAAACTTTTTTATTTCTTTATAAAAAAATGTAAATTTTGTTTAAATAATTTTATTTTCATGAAATCTAATTAGAAATGTAGTTTTAAAATTTTTCGGACGATTACTTTTAAAATTATATCAAAAAAACGTTATTTTTTAGAAATAATGCGTTTTTCTTAAAAATCAAACAAAAACTGCTGTTACTTTTTTATTTCTTTATAAAAAAATGTAAATTTTGTTTAAATAATTTTATTTTCATGAAATCTAATTAGAAATGTAGTTTTAAAATTTTTCGGACGATTATTTTTAAAATTATACCAAAAAAACGTTTTTCTTAAAAATCACACAAAAACTGCAAAAACTTTTTTATTTCTTTATAAAAAAATGTAAACTTTGTTTAAATAAATTTATTTTCATGAAATCTAATTAGAAATGTAGTTTTAAAATTTTTCTGTCGATTATTTTTAAAATTATACCAAAAAAACGTTATTTTTTAGAAATAATGCGTTTTTCTTAAAAATCAAACAAAAACTGCTGTAACTTTTTTATTTCTTTATAAAAAAATGTAAATTTTGTTTAAATAATTTTATTTTCATGAAATCTAATTAGAAATGTAGTTTTAAAATTTTTCGGTCGATTATTTTTAAAATTATACCAAAAAAACGTTTTTCTTAAAAATCACACAAAAACTGCAGAAACTTTTTTATTTCTTTATAAAAAAATGTAAATTTTGTTTAAATAATTTTATTTTCATGAAATCTAATTAGAAATGTAGTTTTAAAATTTTTCGGACGATTACTTTTAAAATTATATCAAAAAAACGTTATTTTTTAGAAATAATGCGTTTTTCTTAAAAATCAAACAAAAACTGCTGTAACTTTTTTATTTCTTTATAAAAAAATGTAAATTTTGTTTAAATAATTTTATTTTCATGAAATATAATTAGAAATGTAGTTTTAAAATTTTTCGGTCGATTATTTTTAAAATTATACCAAAAAAACGTTTTTCTTAAAAATCACACAAAAACTGCAGAAACTTTTTTATTTCTTTATAAAAAAATGTAAATTTTGTATAAATAATTTTATTTTCATGAAATCTAATTAGAAATGTAGTTTTAAAATTTTTCGGACGATTACTTTTAAAATTATATCAAAAAAACGTTATTTTTTAGAAATAATGCGTTTTTCTTAAAAATCAAACAAAAACTGCTGTAACTTTTTTATTTCTTTATAAAAAAATGTAAATTTTGTTTAAATAATTTTATTTTCATGAAAGCTAATTAGAAATGTAGTTTTAAAATTTTTCGGACGATTATTTTTAAAATTATACCAAAAAAACGTTATTTTTTAGAAATAATGCGTTTTTCTAAAAATCAAACAAAAACTGCTGTAACTTTTTTATTTCTTTATAAAAAAATGTAAATTTTGTTTAAATACATTTATTTTTATGAAATCTAATTAGAAATGTAGTTTTAAAATTTTTCGGACGATTATTTTTAAAATTATACCAAAAAAACGTTTTTCTTAAAAATCACACAAAAGCTGCAGAAACTTTTTTATTTCGTTATAAAAAAATGCAAATTTTGTTTAAATAATTTTATTTTCATGAAATCTAATTAGAAATGTAGTTTTAAAATTTTTCTGTCGATTATTTTTAAAATTATACCAAAAAAACGTAATTTTTTAGAAATAATGCGTTTTTCTTAAAAATCAAACAAAAACTGCAGAAACTTTTTTATTTCTTTATAAAAAAATGTAAATTTTGTTTAAATAATTTTATTTTCATGAAATCTAATTAGAAATGTAGTTTTAAAATTTTTCGGACGATTACTTTTAAAATTATATCAAAAAAACGTTATTTTTTAGAAATAATGCGTTTTTCTTAAAAATCAAACAAAAACTGCTGTAACTTTTTTATTTCTTTATAAAAAAATATAAATCTTGTTTAAATAATTTTATTTTCATGAAATCTAATTAGAAATGTAGTTTTAAAATTTTTCGGTCGATTATTTTTAAAATTATACCAAAAAAACGTTTTTCTTAAAAATCACACAAAAACTGCAGAAACTTTTTTATTTCTTTTTAAAAAAATGTAAATTTTGTTTAAATAATATTATTTTCATAAAATCTAATTAGAAATGTAGTTTTAAAATTTTTCGGACGATTACTTTTAAAATTATATCAAAAAAACGTTATTTTTTAGAAATAATGCGTTTTTCTTAAAAATCAAACAAAAACTGCTGTAACTTTTTTATTTCTTTATAAAAAAATGTAAATTTTGTTTAAATAATTTTATTTTCATGAAATCTAATTAGAAATGTAGTTTTAAAATTTTTCGGTCGATTATTTTTAAAATTATACCAAAAAAACGTTTTTCTTAAAAATCAAACAAAAACTGCTGTAACTTTTTTATTTCTTAATAAAAAACTGTAAATTTTGTTTAAATAATTTTATTTTCATGAAATCTAATTAGAAATGTAGTTTTAAAATTTTTCGGACGATTATTTTTAAAATTATACCAAAAAAACGTTTTTCTTAAAAATCACACAAAAACTACAGAAACTTTTTTATTTCTTTATAAAAAATTGTAAATTTTGTTTAAATAATTTTATTTTCATGAAATCTAATTAGAAATGTAGTTTTAAAATTTTTCGGTCGATTATTTTTAAAATTATACCAAAAAAACGTTTTTCTTAAAAATCACACAAAAACTGCAGAAACTTTTTTATTTCTTTATAAAAAAATGTAAATTTTGTTTAAATAATTTTATTTTCATGAAATCTAATTAGAAATGTAGTTTTAAAATTTTTCGGACGATTACTTTTAAAATTATATCAAAAAAACGTTATTTTTTAGAAATAATGCGTTTTTCTTAAAAATCAAACAAAAACTGCTGTAACTTTTTTATTTTTTTATAAAAAAATGTAAATTTTGTTTAAATAATTTTATTTTCATGAAATCTAATTAGAAATGTAGTTTTAAAATTTTTCGGTCGATTATTTTTAAAATTATACCAAAAAAACGCTTTTCTTAAAAATCAAACAAAAACTGCTGTAACTTTTTTATTTCTTAATAAAAAACTGTAAATTTTGTTTATATAATTTTATTTTCATGAAATCTACTTAGAAATGTAGTTTTAAAATTTTTCGGACGATTATTTTTAAAATTATACCAAAAAAACGTTTTTCTTAAAAATCACACAAAAACTGCAGAAACTTTTTTATTTCTTTATAAAAAAATGTAAATTTTGTTTAAATAATTTTATTTTCATGAAATCTAATTAGAAATGTAGTTTTAAAATTTTTCGGACGATTACTTTTAAAATTATATCAAAAAAACGTTATTTTTTAGAAATAATGCGTTTTTCTTAAAAATCAAACAAAAACTGCTGTAACTTTTTTATTTCTTTATAAAAAAATGTAAATTTTGTTTAAATAATTTTATTTTCATGAAATCTAATTAGAAATGTAGTTTTAAAATTTTTCGGTCGATTATTTTTAAAATTATACCAAAAAAACGTTTTTCTTAAAAATCAAACAAAAACTGCAGAAACTTTTTTATTTATTTATAAAAAAATGTAAATTTTGTTTAAATAATATTATTTTCATGAAATCTAATTAGAAATGTAGTTTTAAAATTTTTCGGACGATTACTTTTAAAATTATATCAAAAAAACGTTATTTTTTAGAAATAATGCGTTTTTCTTAAAAATCAAACAAAAACTGCTGTAACTTTTTTATTTCTTTATAAAAAAATGTAAATTTTGTTTAAATAATATTATTTTCATGAAATCTAATTAGAAATGTAGTTTTAGAATTTTTCGGACGATTACTTTTAAAATTATATCAAAAAAACGTTATTTTTTAGAAATAATGCGTTTTTCTTAAAAATCAAACAAAAACTGCTGTAACTTTTTTATTTCTTTATAAAAAAATGTAAATTTTGTTTAAATAATTTTATTTTCATGAAATCTAATTCGAAATGTAGTTTTAAAATTTTTCGGTCGATTATTTTTAAAATTATACCAAAAAAACGTTTTTCTTAAAAATCACACAAAAACTGCAGAAACTTTTTTATTTCTGTATAAAAAAATGTAAATTTTGTTTAAATAATTTTATTTTCATGAAATCTAATTAGAAATGTAGTTTTAAAATTTTTCGGTCGATTATTTTTAAAATTATACCAAAAAAATTTTTCTTAAAAATCAAACAAAAACTTCTGTAACTTTTTTATTTCTTAATAAAAAACTGTAAATTTTGTTTAAATAATTTTATTTTTATGAAATCTAATTAGAAATGTAGTTTTAAAATTTTTCGGACGATTATTTTTAAAATTATACCAAAAAAACGTTTTTCTTAAAAATCACACAAAAACTGCAGAAACTTTTTTATTTCTTTATAAAAAATTGTAAATTTTGTTTAAATAATTTTATTTTTATGAAATCTAATTAGAAATGTAGTTTTAAAATTTTTCGGTCGATTATTTTTAAAATTATACCAAAAAAACCTTTTTCTTAAAAATCACACAAAAACTGCAGAAACTTTTTTATTTCTTTATAAAAAAATGTAAATTTTGTTTAAATAATTTTATTTTCATGAAATCTAATTAGAAATGTAGTTTTAAAATTTTTCGGACGATTACTTTCAAAATTATATCAAAAAAACGTTATTTTTTAGAAATAATGCGTTTTTCTTAAAAATCAAACTAAAACTGCAGAAACTTTTTTATTTCTTTATAAAAAAATGTAAATTTTGTTTAAATAATTTTATTTTCATGAAATCTAATTAGAAATGTAGTTTTAAAATTTTTCGGTCGATTATTTTTAAAATTATACCAAAACAACGTTTTTCTTAAAAATCACACAAAAACTGCAGAAACTTTTTTATTTCTTTTTAAAAAAATGTAAATTTTGTTTAAATAATTTTATTTTCATGAAATCTAATTAGAAATGTAGTTTTAAAATTTTTCGGACGATTACTTTTAAAATTATATCAAAAAAACGTTATTTTTTAGAAATAATGCGTTTTTCTTAAAAATCAAACTAAAACTGCTGTAACTTTTTTATTTCTTTATAAAAAAATGTAAATTTTGTTTAAATAATTTTATTTTCATGAAATACAATTAGAAATGTAGTTTTAAAATTTTTCGGACGATTACTTTTAAAATTATATCAAAAAAACGTTATTTTTTAGAAATAATGCGTTTTTCTTAAAAATCAAACAAAAACTGCTGTAACTTTTTTATTTCTTTATGAAAAAATGTAAATTTTGTTTAAATAATTTTATTTTCATGAAATCTAATTAGAAATGTAGTTTTAAAATTTTTCGGTCGATTATTTTTAAAATTATACCAAAAAAACGTTTTTCTTAAAAATCAAACAAAAACTGCTGTAACTTTTTTATTTCTCAATAAAAAACTGTAAATTTTGTTTAAATAATTTTATTTTCATGAAATCTAATTAGAAATGTAGTTTTAAAATTTTTCGGACGATTATTTTTAAAATTATACCAAAAAAACGTTTTTCTTAAAAATCACACAAAAACTGCAGAAACTTTTTTATATCTTTATAAAAAATTGTAAATTTTGTTTAAATAATTTTATTTTCATGAAATCTAATTAGAAATGTAGTTTTAAAATTTTTCGGTCGATTATTTTTAAAATTATACCAAAAAAACGTTTTTCTTAAAAATCACACAAAAACTGCAGAAACTTTTTTATTTCTTTATAAAAAAATGTAAATTTTGTTTAAATAATTTTATTTTTATGAAGTCTAATTAGAAATGTAGTTTTAAAATTTTTCGGACGATTACTTTTAAAATTATATCAAAAAAACTTTATTTTTTAGAAATAATGCGTTTTTCTTAAAAATCAAACAAAAACTGCTGTAACTTTTTTATTTCTTTATAAAAAAATGTAAATTTTGTTTAAATAATTTTATTTTCATGAAATCTAATTAGAAATGTAGTTTTAAAATTTTTCGGACGATTACTTTTAAAATTATATCAAAAAAACGTTATTTTTTAGAAATAATGCGTTTTTCTTAAAAATCAAACAAAAACTGCTGTAACTTTTTTATTTCTTTATAAAAAAATGTAAATTTTGTTTAAATAATTTTATTTTCATGAAATCTAATTAGAAATGTAGTTTTAAAATTTTTCGGTCGATTACTTTTAAAATTATATCAAAAAAACGTTATTTTTTAGAAATAATGCGTTTTTCTTAAAAATCAAACAAAAACTGCTGTAACTTTTTTATTTCTTTATAAAAAAATGTAAATTTTGTTTAAATAATTTTATTTTCATGAAATCTAATTAGAAATGTAGTTTTAAAATTTTTCGGTCGATTACTTTTAAAATTATATCAAAAAAACGTTATTTTTTAGAAATAATGCGTTTTTCTTAAAAATCAAACAAAAACTGCTGTAACTTTTTTATTTCTTTATAAAAAAATGTAAATTTTGTTTAAATAATATTATTTTCATGAAATCTAATTAGAAATGTAGTTTTAAAATTTTTCGGACGATTACTTTTAAAATTATATCAAAAAAACATTATTATTTAGAAATAATGCGTTTTTCTTAAAAATCAAACAAAAACTGCTGTACCTTTTTTATTTCTTTATAAAAAAATGTAAATTTTGTTTAAATAATTTTATTTTCATGAAATCTAATTAGAAATGTAGTTTTAAAATTTTTCGGACGATTACTTTTAAAATTATATCAAAAAAACGTTATTTTTTAGAAATAATGCGTTTTTCTTAAAAATCAAACAAAAACTGCTGTAACTTTTTTATTTCTTTATAAACAAATGTAAATTTTGTTTAAATAACTTTATTTTCATGAAATCTAATTAGAAATGTAGTTTTAAAATTTTTCGGTCGATTATTTTTAAAATTATACCAAAAAAACGTTTTTCTTAAAAATCAAACAAAAACTGCTGTAACTTTTTTATTTCTTAATAAAAAACTGTAAATTTTGTTTAAATAATTTTATTTTCATGAAATATAATTAGAAATGTAGTTTTAAAATTTTTCGGACGATTATTTTTAAAATTATACCAAAAAAACGTTTTTCTTAAAAATCACACAAATACTGCAGAAACTTTTTTATTTCTTTATAAAAAATTGTAAATTTTGTTTAAATAATTTTATTTTCATGAAATCTAATTAGAAATGTAGTTTTAAAATTTTTCGGTCGATTATTTTTAAACTTATACCAAAAAAACGTTTTTCTTAAAAATCACACAAAAACTGCAGAAACTTTTTTATTTCTTTATAAAAAAATGTAAAATTTGTTTAAATAATTTTATTTTCATGAAATCTAATTAGAAATGTAGTTTTAAAATTTTTCGGACAATTACTTTTAAAATTATATCAAAAAAACGTTATTTTTTAGAAATAATGCGTTTTTCTTAAAAATCAAACTAAAACTGCAGAAACTTTTTTATTTCTTTATAAAAAAATGTAAATTTTGTTTAAATAATTTTATTTTCATGAAATCTAATTAGAAATGTAGTTTTAAAATTTTTCGGTCGATTATTTTTAAAATTATACCAAAAAAACGTTTTTCTTAAAAATCACACAAAAACTGCAGAAACTTTTTTATTTCTTTATAAAAAAATGTAAATTTTGTTTAAATAATTTTATTTTCATGAAATCTAATTAGAAATGTAGTTTTAAAATTTTTCGGTCGATTATTTTTAAAATTATACCAAAAAAACGTTTTTCTTAAAAATCAAATAAAAACTGCTGTAACTTTTTTATTTCTTTATAAAAAAATGTAAATTTTGTTTAAATAATTTTATTTTCATGAAATCTAATTAGAAATGTAGTTTTAAAATTTTTCGGTCGATTATTTTTAAAATTATACCAAAAAAACGTTTTTCTTAAAAATCACACAAAAACTGCAGAAACTTTTTTATTTCTTTATAAAAAAATGTAAATTTTGTTTAAATAATTTTATTTTCATGAAATCTAATTAGAAATGTAGTTTTAAAATTTTTCGGACGATTACTTTTAAAATTATATCAAAAAAACGTTATTTTTTAGAAATAATGCGTTTTTCTTAAAAATCAAACAAAAACTGCTGTAACTTTTTTATTTCTTTATAAAAAAATGTAAATTTTGTTTAAATAATTTTATTTTCATGAAATCTAATTAGAAATGTAGTTTTAAAATTTTTCGGTCGATTATTTTTAAAATTATACCAAAAAAACGTTTTTCTTAAAAATCAAACAAAAACTGCTGTAACATTTTTATTTCCTAATAAAAAACTGTAAATTTTGTTTAAATAATTTTATTTTCATGAAATCTAATTAGAAATGTAGTTTTAAAATTTTTCGGACGATTACTTTTAAAATTATATCAAAAAAACGTTATTTTTTAGAAATAATGCGTTTTTCTTAAAAATCAAACAAAAACTGCTGTAACTTTTTTATTTCTTTATAAAAAAATGTAAATTTTGTTTAAATAATTTTATTTTCATGAAATCTAATTAGAAATGTAGTTTTAAAATTTTTCGGTCGATTATTTTTAAAATTATACCAAAAAAACGTTTTTCTTAAAAATCAAACAAAAACTGCTGTAACTTTTTTTTTTCTAAATAAAAAACTGTAAATTTTGTTTAAATCATTTTATTTTCATGAAATCTAATTAGAAGTGTAGTTTTAAAATTTTTCGGTCGATTATTTTTAAAATTATACCAAAAAAACGTTTTTCTTAAAAATCACACAAAAACTGCAGAAACTTTTTTATTTCTTTATAAAAAAATGTAAATTTTGTTTAAATAATTTTATTTTCATGAAATCTAATTAGAAATGTAGTTTTAAAATTTTTCGGACGATTACTTTTAAAATTATATCAAAAAAACGTTATTTTTTAGAAATAATGCGTTTTTCTTAAAAATCAAACTAAAACTGCAGAAACTTTTTTAGTTCTTTATAAAAAAATGTAAATTTTGTTTAAATAATTTTATTTTCATGAAATCTAATTAGAAATGTAGTTTTAAAATTTTTCGGACGATTACTTTTAAAATTATATCAAAAAAACGTTATTTTTTAGAAATAATGCGTTTTTCTTAAAAATCAAACAAAAACTGCTGTAACTTTTTTATTTCTTTATAAAAAAATGTAAATTTTGTTTAAATAATTTTATTTTCATGAAATCTAATTAGAAATGTAGTTTTAAAATTTTTCGGTCGATTATTTTTAAAATTATACCAAAAAAATTTTTCTTAAAAATCAAACAAAAACTTCTGTAACTTTTTTATTTCTTAATAAAAAACTGTAAATTTTGTTTAAATAATTTTATTTTCATGAAATCTAATTAGAAATGTAGTTTTAAAATTTTTCGGACGATTATTTTTAAAATTATACCAAAAAAACGTTTTTCTTAAAAATCACACAAAAACTGCAGAAACTTTTTTATTTCTTTATAAAAAATTGTAAATTTTGTTTAAATAATTTTATTTTTATGAAATCTAATTAGAAATGTAGTTTTAAAATTTTTCGGTCGATTATTTTTAAAATTATACCAAAAAAACCTTTTTCTTAAAAATCACACAAAAACTGCAGAAACTTTTTTATTTCTTTATAAAAAAATGTAAATTTTGTTTAAATAATTTTATTTTCATGAAATCTAATTAGAAATGTAGTTTTAAAATTTTTCGGACGATTACTTTCAAAATTATATCAAAAAAACGTTATTTTTTAGAAATAATGCGTTTTTCTTAAAAATCAAACTAAAACTGCAGAAACTTTTTTATTTCTTTATAAAAAAATGTAAATTTTGTTTAAATAATTTTATTTTCATGAAATCTAATTAGAAATGTAGTTTTAAAATTTTTCGGTCGATTATTTTTAAAATTATACCAAAACAACGTTTTTCTTAAAAATCACACAAAAACTGCAGAAACTTTTTTATTTCTTTATAAAAAAATGTAAATTTTGTTTAAATAATTTTATTTTCATGAAATCTAATTAGAAATGTAGTTTTAAAATTTTTCGGACGATTACTTTTAAAATTATATCAAAAAAACGTTATTTTTTAGAAATAATGCGTTTTTCTTAAAAATCAAACTAAAACTGCTGTAACTTTTTTATTTCTTTATAAAAAAATGTAAATTTTGTTTAAATAATTTTATTTTCATGAAATACAATTAGAAATGTAGTTTTAAAATTTTTCGGACGATTACTTTTAAAATTATATCAAAAAAACGTTATTTTTTAGAAATAATGCGTTTTTCTTAAAAATCAAACAAAAACTGCTGTAACTTTTTTATTTCTTTATGAAAAAATGTAAATTTTGTTTAAATAATTTTATTTTCATGAAATCTAATTAGAAATGTAGTTTTAAAATTTTTCGGTCGATTATTTTTAAAATTATACCAAAAAAACGTTTTTCTTAAAAATCAAACAAAAACTGCTGTAACTTTTTTATTTCTCAATAAAAAACTGTAAATTTTGTTTAAATAATTTTATTTTCATGAAATCTAATTAGAAATGTAGTTTTAAAATTTTTCGGACGATTATTTTTAAAATTATACCAAAAAAACGTTTTTCTTAAAAATCACACAAAAACTGCAGAAACTTTTTTATATCTTTATAAAAAATTGTAAATTTTGTTTAAATAATTTTATTTTCATGAAATCTAATTAGAAATGTAGTTTTAAAATTTTTCGGTCGATTATTTTTAAAATTATACCAAAAAAACGTTTTTCTTAAAAATCACACAAAAACTGCAGAAACTTTTTTATTTCTTTATAAAAAAATGTAAATTTTGTTTAAATAATTTTATTTTTATGAAGTCTAATTAGAAATGTAGTTTTAAAATTTTTCGGACGATTACTTTTAAAATTATATCAAAAAAACGTTATTTTTTAGAAATAATGCGTTTTTCTTAAAAATCAAACAAAAACTGCTGTAACTTTTTTATTTATTTATAAAAAAATGTAAATTTTGTTTAAATAATTTTATTTTCATGAAATCTAATTAGAAATGTAGTTTTAAAATTTTTCGGACGATTACTTTTAAAATTATATCAAAAAAACGTTATTTTTTAGAAATAATGCGTTTTTCTTAAAAATCAAACAAAAACTGCTGTAACTTTTTTATTTCTTTATAAAAAAATGTAAATTTTGTTTAAATAATTTTATTTTCATGAAATCTAATTAGAAATGTAGTTTTAAAATTTTTCGGTCGATTACTTTTAAAATTATATCAAAAAAACGTTATTTTTTAGAAATAATGCGTTTTTCTTAAAAATCAAACAAAAACTGCTGTAACTTTTTTATTTCTTTATAAAAAAATGTAAATTTTGTTTAAATAATTTTATTTTCATGAAATCTAATTAGAAATGTAGTTTTAAAATTTTTCGGTCGATTATTTTTAAAATTATACCAAAAAAACGTTTTTCTTAAAAATCACACAAAAACTGCAGAAACTTTTTTATTTCTTTATAAAAAAATGTAAATTTTGTTTAAATAATATTATTTTCATGAAATCTAATTAGAAATGTAGTTTTAAAATTTTTCGGACGATTACTTTTAAAATTATATCAAAAAAACATTATTATTTAGAAATAATGCGTTTTTCTTAAAAATCAAACAAAAACTGCTGTACCTTTTTTATTTCTTTATAAAAAAATGTAAATTTTGTTTAAATAATTTTATTTTCATGAAATCTAATTAGAAATGTAGTTTTAAAATTTTTCGGACGATTACTTTTAAAATTATATCAAAAAAACGTTATTTTTTAGAAATAATGCGTTTTTCTTAAAAATCAAACAAAAACTGCTGTAACTTTTTTATTTCTTTATAAAAAAATGTAAATTTTGTTTAAATAACTTTATTTTCATGAAATCTAATTAGAAATGTAGTTTTAAAATTTTTCGGTCGATTATTTTTAAAATTTTACCAAAAAAACGTTTTTCTTAAAAATCAAACAAAAACTGCTGTAACTTTTTTATTTCTTAATAAAAAACTGTAAATTTTGTTTAAATAATTTTATTTTCATGAAATATAATTAGAAATGTAGTTTTAAAATTTTTCGGACGATTATTTTTAAAATTATACCAAAAAAACGTTTTTCTTAAAAATCACACAAATACTGCAGAAACTTTTTTATTTCTTTATAAAAAATTGTAAATTTTGTTTAAATAATTTTATTTTCATGAAATCTAATTAGAAATGTAGTTTTAAAATTTTTCGGTCGATTATTTTTAAACTTATACCAAAAAAACGTTTTTCTTAAAAATCACACAAAAACTGCAGAAACTTTTTTATTTCTTTATAAAAAAATGTAAAATTTGTTTAAATAATTTTATTTTCATGAAATCTAATTAGAAATGTAGTTTTAAAATTTTTCGGACAATTACTTTTAAAATTATATCAAAAAAACGTTATTTTTTAGAAATAATGCGTTTTTCTTAAAAATCAAACTAAAACTGCAGAAACTTTTTTATTTCTTTATAAAAAAATGTAAATTTTGTTTAAATAATTTTATTTTCATGAAATCTAATTAGAAATGTAGTTTTAAAATTTTTCGGACGATTACTTTTAAAATTATATCAAAAAAACGTTATTTTTTAGAAATAATGCGTTTTTCTTAAAAATCAAACAAAAACTGCTGTAACTTTTTTATTTCTTTATAAAAAAATGTAAATTTTGTTTAAATAATTTTATTTTCATGAAATCTAATTAGAAATGTAGTTTTAAAATTTTTCGGTCGATTATTTTTAAAATTATACCAAAAAAACGTTTTTCTTAAAAATCACACAAAAACTGCAGAAACTTTTTTATTTCTTTATAAAAAAATGTAAATTTTGTTTAAATAATTTTATTTTCATGAAATCTAATTAGAAATGTAGTTTTAAAATTTTTCGGTCGATTATTTTTAAAATTATACCAAAAAAACGTTTTTCTTAAAAATCAAATAAAAACTGCTGTAACTTTTTTATTTCTTTATAAAAAAATGTAAATTTTGTTTAAATAATTTTATTTTCATGAAATCTAATTAGAAATGTAGTTTTCAAATTTTTCGGTCGATTATTTTTAAAATTATACCAAAAAAACGTTTTTCTTAAAAATCACACAAAAACTGCAGAAACTTTTTTATTTCTTTATAAAAAAATGTAAATTTTGTTTAAATAATTTTATTTTCATGAAATCTAATTAGAAATGTAGTTTTAAAATTTTTCGGACGATTACTTTTAAAATTATATCAAAAAAACGTTATTTTTTAGAAATAATGCGTTTTTCTTAAAAATCAAACAAAAACTGCTGTAACTTTTTTATTTCTTTATAAAAAAATGTAAATTTTGTTTAAATAATTTTATTTTCATGAAATCTAATTAGAAATGTAGTTTTAAAATTTTTCGGTCGATTATTTTTAAAATTATACCAAAAAAACGTTTTTCTTAAAAATCAAACAAAAACTGCTGTAACATTTTTATTTCTTAATAAAAAACTGTAAATTTTGTTTAAATAATTTTATTTTCATGAAATCTAATTAGAAATGTAGTTTTAAAATTTTTCGGTCGATTATTTTTAAAATTATACCAAAAAAACGTTATTTTTTAGAAATAATGCGTTTTTCTTAAAAATCAAACTAAAACTGCAGACACTTTTTTATTTCTTTATAAAAAAATGTAAATTTTGTTTAAATAATTTTATTTTCATGAAATCTAATTAGAAATGTAGTTTTAAAATTTTTCGGACGATTACTTTTAAAATTATATCAAAAAAACGTTATTTTTTAGAAATAATGTGTTTTTCTTAAAAATCAAACAAAAACTGCTGTAACTTTTTTATTTCTTTATAAAAAAATGTAAATTTTGTTTAAATAATTTTATTTTCATGAAATCTAATTAGAAATGTAGTTTTAAAATTTTTCGGTCGATTATTTTTAAAATTATACCAAAAAAACGTTTTTCTTAAAAATCACACAAAAACTGCAGAAACTTTTTTATTTCTTTATAAAAAAATGTAAATTTTGTTTAAATAATTTTATTTTCCTGAAATCTAATTAGAAATGTAGTTTTAAAATTTTTCGGACGATTACTTTTAAAATTATATCAAAAAAACGTAATTTTTTAGAAATAATGCGTTTTTCTTAAAAATCAAACAAAAACTGCTGTAACTTTTTTATTTCTTTATAAAAAAATGTAAATTTTGTTTAAATAATTTTATTTTCATGAAATCTAATTAGAAATGTAGTTTTAAAATTTTTCGGTCGATTATTTTTAAAATTATACCAAAAAAACGTTTTTCTTAAAAATCACACAAAAACTGCAGAAACTTTTTTATTTCTTTATAAAAAAATGTAAATTTTGTTTAAATAATATTATTTTCATGAAATCTAATTAGAAATGTAGTTTTAAAATTTTTCGGACGATTACTTTTAAAATTATATCAAAAAAACGTTATTTTTTAGAAATAATGCGTTTTTCTTAAAAATCAAACAAAAACTGCTGTACCTTTTTTATTTCTTTATAAAAAAATGTAAATTTTGTTTAAATAATTTTATTTTCATGAAATCTAATTAGAAATGTAGTTTTAAAATTTTTCGGACGATTACTTTTAAAATTATATCAAAAAAACTTTATTTTTTAGAAATAATGCGTTTTTCTTAAAAATCAAACAAAAACTGCTGTAACTTTTTTATTTCTTTATAAAAAAATGTAAATTTTGTTTAAATAACTTTATTTTCATGAAATCTAATTAGAAATGTAGTTTTAAAATTTTTCGGTCGATTATTTTTAAAATTATACCAAAAAAAAGTTTTTCTTAAAAATCATACAAAAACTGCTGTAACTTTTTTATTTGTTAATAAAAAACTGTAAATTTTGTTTAAATAATTTTATTTTCATGAAATCTAATTAGAAATGTAGTTTTAAAATTTTTCGGACGATTATTTTTAAAATTATACCAAAAAAACGTTTTTCTTAAAAATCACACAAAAACTGCAGAAACTTTTTTATTTCTTTATAAAAAATTGTAAATTTTGTTTAAATAATTTTATTTTCATGAAATCTAATTAGAAATGTAGTTTTAAAATTTTTCGGTAGATTATTTTTAAAATTATACCAAAAAAACGTTTTTCTTAAAAATCAAATAAAAACTGCTGTAACTTTTTTATTTCTTTATAAAAAAATGTAAATTTTGTTTAAATAATTTTATTTTCATGAAATCTAATTAGAAATGTAGTTTTAAAATTTTTCGGTTGATTATTTTTAAAATTATACCAAAAAAACGTTTTTCTTAAAAATCACACAAAAACTGCAGAAACTTTTTTATTTCTTTATAAAAAAATGTAAATTTTGTTTAAATAATTTCATTTTCATGAAATCTAATTAGAAATGTAGTTTTAAAATTTTTCGGTCGATTATTTTTAAAATTATACCAAAAAAACGTTTTTCTTAAAAATCAAATAAAAACTGCTGTAACTTTTTTATTTCTTTATAAAAAAATGTAAATTTTGTTTAAATAATTTTATTTTCATGAAATCTAATTAGAAATGTAGTTTTAAAATTTTTCGGTCGATTATTTTTAAAATTATACCAAAAAAACGTTTTTCTTAAAAATCACACAAAAACTGCAGAAACTTTTTTATTTCTTTATAAAAAAATGTAAATTTTGTTTAAATAATTTTATTTTCATGGAATCTAACTAGAAATGTAGTTTTAAAATTTTTCGGTCGATTATTTTTAAAATTATACCAAAAAAACGTTTTTCTTAAAAATCAAACAAAAACTGCTGTAACATTTTTATTTCTTAATAAAAAACTGTAAATTTTGTTTAAATAATTTTATTTTCATGAAATCTAATTAGAAATGTAGTTTTAAAATTTTTCGGACGATTACTTTTAAAATTATATCAAAAAAACGTTATTTTTTAGAAATAATACGTTTTTCTTAAAAATCAAACAAAAACTGCTGTAACTTTTTTATTTCTTTATAAAAAAATGTAAATTTTGTTTAAATAATTTTATTTTCATGAAATCTAATTAGAAATGTAGTTTTAAAATTTTTCGGACGATTACTTTTAAAATTATATCAAAAAAACGTTATTTTTTAGAAATAATGCGTTTTTCTTAAAAATCAAACAAAAACTGCTGTAACTTTTTTATTTCTTTATAAAAAAATGTAAATTTTGTTTAAATAATTTTATTTTCATGATATCTAATTAGAAATGTAGTTTTAAAATTTTTCGGTCGATTATTTTTAAAATTATACCAAAAAAAAGTTTTTCTTAAAAATCATACAAAAACTGCTGTAACTTTTTTATTTCTTAATAAAAAACTGTAAATTTTGTTTAAATAATTTTATTTTCATGAAATCTAATTAGAAATGTAGTTTTAAAATTTTTCGGACGATTATTTTTAAAATTATACCAAAAAAAACGTTTTTCTTAAAAATCACACAAAAACTGCAGAAACTTTTTTATTTCTTTATAAAAAATTGTAAATTTTGTTTAAATAATTTTATTTTCATGAAATCTAATTAGAAATGTAGTTTTAAAATTTTTCGGTCAATTATTTTTAAAATTATACCAAAAAAACGTTTTTCTTAAAAATCAAATAAAAACTGCTGTAACTTTTTTATTTCTTTATAAAAAAATGTAAATTTTGTTTAAATAATTTTATTTTCATGAAATCTAATTAGAAATGTAGTTTTAAAATTTTTCGGTCGATTATTTTTAAAATTATACCAAAAAAACGTTTTTCTTAAAAATCACACAAAAACTGCAGAAACTTTTTTATTTCTTTATAAAAAAATGTAAATTTTGTTTAAATAATTTTATTTTCATGAAATCTAATTAGAAATGTAGTTTTAAAATTTTTCGGTCGATTATTTTTAAAATTATACCAAAAAAACGTTTTTCTTAAAAATCAAATAAAAACTGCTGTAACTTTTTTATTTCTTTATAAAAAAATGTAAATTTTGTTTAAATAATTTTATTTTCATGAAATCTAATTAGAAATGTAGTTTTAAAATTTTTCGGTCGATTATTTTTAAAATTATACCAAAAAAACGTTTTTCTTAAAAATCACACAAAAACTGCAGAAACTTTTTTATTTCTTTATAAAAAAATGTAAATTTTGTTTAAATAATTTTATTTTCATGGAATCTAACTAGAAATGTAGTTTTAAAATTTTTCGGTCGATTATTTTTAAAATTATACCAAAAAAACGTTTTTCTTAAAAATCAAACAAAAACTGCTGTAACATTTTTATTTCTTAATAAAAAACTGTAAATTTTGTTTAAATAATTTTATTTTCATGAAATCTAATTAGAAATGTAGTTTTAAAATTTTTCGGACGATTACTTTTAAAATTATATCAAAAAAACGTTATTTTTTAGAAATAATGCGTTTTTCTTAAAAATCAAACAAAAACTGCTGTAACTTTTTTATTTCTTTATAAAAAAATGTAAATTTTGTTTAAATAATTTTATTTTTATGAAATCTAATTAGAAATGTAGTTTTAAAATTTTTCGGACGATTACTTTTAAAATTATATCAAAAAAACGTTATTTTTTAGAAATAATGCGTTTTTCTTAAAAATCAAACAAAAACTGCTGTAACTTTTTTATTTCTTTATAAAAAAATGTAAATTTTGTTTAAATAATTTTATTTTCATGATATCTAATTAGAAATGTAGTTTTAAAATTTTTCGGTCGATTATTTTTAAAATTATACCAAAAAAACGTTTTTCTTAAAAATCAAACAAAAACTGCTGTAACTTTTTTATTTCTTAATAAAAAACTGTAAATTTTGTTTAAATAATTTTATTTTTATGAAATCTAATTAGAAATGTAGCTTTAAAATTTTTCGGACGATTATTTTTAAAATTATACCAAAAAAACATTTTTCTTAAAAATCACACAAAAACTGCAAAAACTTTTTTATTTCTTTATAAAAAAATGTAAATTTTGTTTAAATAATTTTATTTTCATGAAATCTAATTAGAAATGTAGTTTTAAAATTTTTCGGTCGATTATTTTTAAAATTATACCAAAAAAACGTTTTTCTTAAAAATCAAATAAAAACTGCTGTAACTTTTTTATTTCTTTATAAAAAAATGTAAATTTTGTTTAAATAATTTTATTTTCATGAAATCTAATTAGAAATGTAGTTTTCAAATTTTTCGGTCGATTATTTTTAAAATTATACCAAAAAAACGTTTTTCTTAAAAATCACACAAAAACTGCAGAAACTTTTTTATTTCTTTATAAAAAAATGTAAATTTTGTTTAAATAACTTTATTTTCATGAAATCTAATTAGAAATGTAGTTTTAAAATTTTTCGGTCGATTATTTTTAAAATTATACCAAAAAAAACGTTTTTCTTAAAAATCAAACAAAAACTGCTGTAACTTTTTTATTTCTTAATAAAAAACTGTAAATTTTGTTTAAATAATTTTATTTTCATGAAATATAATTAGAAATGTAGTTTTAAAATTTTTCGGACGATTATTTTTAAAATTATACCAAAAAAACGTTTTTCTTAAAAATCACACAAATACTGCAGAAACTTTTTTATTTCTTTATAAAAAATTGTAAATTTTGTTTAAATAATTTTATTTTCATGAAATCTAATTAGAAATGTAGTTTTAAAATTTTTCGGTCGATTATTTTTAAACTTATACCAAAAAAACGTTTTTCTTAAAAATCACACAAAAACTGCAGAAACTTTTTTATTTCTTTATAAAAAAATGTAAAATTTGTTTAAATAATTTTATTTTCATGAAATCTAATTAGAAATGTAGTTTTAAAATTTTTCGGACAATTACTTTTAAAATTATATCAAAAAAACGTTATTTTTTAGAAATAATGCGTTTTTCTTAAAAATCAAACTAAAACTGCAGAAACTTTTTTATTTCTTTATAAAAAAATGTAAATTTTGTTTAAATAATTTTATTTTCATGAAATCTAATTAGAAATGTAGTTTTAAAATTTTTCGGACGATTACTTTTAAAATTATATCAAAAAAACGTTATTTTTTAGAAATAATGCGTTTTTCTTAAAAATCAAACAAAAACTGCTGTAACTTTTTTATTTCTTTATAAAAAAATGTAAATTTTGTTTAAATAATTTTATTTTCATGAAATCTAATTAGAAATGTAGTTTTAAAATTTTTCGGTCGATTATTTTTAAAATTATACCAAAAAAACGTTTTTCTTAAAAATCACACAAAAACTGCAGAAACTTTTTTATTTCTTTATAAAAAAATGTAAATTTTGTTTAAATAATTTTATTTTCATGAAATCTAATTAGAAATGTAGTTTTAAAATTTTTCGGTCGATTATTTTTAAAATTATACCAAAAAAACGTTTTTCTTAAAAATCAAATAAAAACTGCTGTAACTTTTTTATTTCTTTATAAAAAAATGTAAATTTTGTTTAAATAATTTTATTTTCATGAAATCTAATTAGAAATGTAGTTTTCAAATTTTTCGGTCGATTATTTTTAAAATTATACCAAAAAAACGTTTTTCTTAAAAATCACACAAAAACTGCAGAAACTTTTTTATTTCTTTATAAAAAAATGTAAATTTTGTTTAAATAATTTTATTTTCATGAAATCTAATTAGAAATGTAGTTTTAAAATTTTTCGGACGATTACTTTTAAAATTATATCAAAAAAACGTTATTTTTTAGAAATAATGCGTTTTTCTTAAAAATCAAACAAAAACTGCTGTAACTTTTTTATTTCTTTATAAAAAAATGTAAATTTTGTTTAAATAATTTTATTTTCATGAAATCTAATTAGAAATGTAGTTTTAAAATTTTTCGGTCGATTATTTTTAAAATTATACCAAAAAAACGTTTTTCTTAAAAATCAAACAAAAACTGCTGTAACATTTTTATTTCTTAATAAAAAACTGTAAATTTTGTTTAAATAATTTTATTTTCATGAAATCTAATTAGAAATGTAGTTTTAAAATTTTTTGGTCGATTATTTTTAAAATTATACCAAAAAAACGTTATTTTTTAGAAATAATGCGTTTTTCTTAAAAATCAAACTAAAACTGCAGACACTTTTTTATTTCTTTATAAAAAAATGTAAATTTTGTTTAAATAATTTTATTTTCATGAAATCTAATTAGAAATGTAGTTTTAAAATTTTTCGGACGATTACTTTTCAAATTATATCAAAAAAACGTTATTTTTTAGAAATAATGCGTTTTTCTTAAAAATCAAACAAAAACTGCTTTAACTTTTTTATTTCTTTATAAAAAAATGTAAATTTTGTTTAAATAATTTTATTTTCATGAAATCTAATTAGAAATGTAGTTTTAAAATTTTTCGGTCGATTATTTTTAAAATTATACCAAAAAAACGTTTTTCTTAAAAATCACACAAAAACTGCAGAAACTTTTTTATTTCTTTATAAAAAAATGTAAATTTTGTTTAAATAATTTTATTTTCCTGAAATCTAATTAGAAATGTAGTTTTAAAATTTTTCGGACGATTACTTTTAAAATTATATCAAAAAAACGTTATTTTTTAGAAATAATGCGTTTTTCTTAAAAATCAAACAAAAACTGCTGTAACTTTTTTATTTCTTTATAAAAAAATGTAAATTTTGTTTAAATAATTTTATTCTCATGAAATCTAATTAGAAATGTAGTTTTAAAATTTTTCGGTCGATTATTTTTAAAATTATACCAAAAAAACGTTTTTCTTAAAAATCACACAAAAACTGCAGAAACTTTTTTATTTCTTTATAAAAAAATGTAAATTTTGTTTAAATAATATTATTTTCATGAAATCTAATTAGAAATGTAGTTTTAAAATTTTTCGGACGATTACTTTTAAAATTATATCAAAAAAACGTTATTTTTTAGAAATAATGCGTTTTTCTTAAAAATCAAACAAAAACTGCTGTACCTTTTTTATTTCTTTATAAAAAAATGTAAATTTTGTTTAAATAATTTTATTTTCATGAAATCTAATTAGAAATGTAGTTTTAAAATTTTTCGGACGATTACTTTTAAAATTATATCAAAAAAACTTTATTTTTTAGAAATAATGCGTTTTTCTTAAAAATCAAACAAAAACTGCTGTAACTTTTTTATTTCTTTATAAAAAAATGTAAATTTTGTTTAAATAACTTTATTTTCATGAAATCTAATTAGAAATGTAGTTTTAAAATTTTTCGGTCGATTATTTTTAAAATTATACCAAAAAAAAGTTTTTCTTAAAAATCATACAAAAACTGCTGTAACTTTTTTATTTCTTAATAAAAAACTGTAAATTTTGTTTAAATAATTTTATTTTCATGAAATCTAATTAGAAATGTAGTTTTAAAATTTTTCGGACGATTATTTTTAAAATTATACCAAAAAAACGTTTTTCTTAAAAATCACACAAAAACTGCAGAAACTTTTTTATTTCTTTATAAAAAATTGTAAATTTTGTTTAAATAATTTTATTTTCATGAAATCTAATTAGAAATGTAGTTTTAAAATTTTTCGGTCGATTATTTTTAAAATTATACCAAAAAAACGTTTTTCTTAAAAATCAAATAAAAACTGCTGTAACTTTTTTATTTCTTTATAAAAAAATGTAAATTTTGTTTAAATAATTTTATTTTCATGAAATCTAATTAGAAATGTAGTTTTAAAATTTTTCGGTCGATTATTTTTAAAATTATACCAAAAAAACGTTTTTCTTAAAAATCACACAAAAACTGCAGAAACTTTTTTATTTCTTTATAAAAAAATGTAAATTTTGTTTAAATAATTTTATTTTCATGAAATCTAATTAGAAATGTAGTTTTAAAATTTTTCGGTCGATTATTTTTAAAATTATACCAAAAAAACGTTTTTCTTAAAAATCAAATAAAAACTGCTGTAACTTTTTTATTTCTTTATAAAAAAATGTAAATTTTGTTTAAATAATTTTATTTTCATGAAATCTAATTAGAAATGTAGTTTTAAAATTTTTCGGTCGATTATTTTTAAAATTATACCAAAAAAACGTTTTTCTTAAAAATCACACAAAAACTGCAGAAACTTTTTTATTTCTTTATAAAAAAATGTAAATTTTGTTTAAATAATTTTATTTTCATGGAATCTAACTAGAAATGTAGTTTTAAAATTTTTCGGTCGATTATTTTTAAAATTATACCAAAAAAACGTTTTTCTTAAAAATCAAACAAAAACTGCTGTAACATTTTTATTTCTTAATAAAAAACTGTAAATTTTGTTTAAATAATTTTATTTTCATGAAATCTAATTAGAAATGTAGTTTTAAAATTTTTCGGACGATTACTTTTAAAATTATATCAAAAAAACGTTATTTTTTAGAAATAATGCGTTTTTCTTAAAAATCAAACAAAAACTGCTGTAACTTTTTTATTTCTTTATAAAAAAATGTAAATTTTGTTTAAATAATTTTATTTTCATGAAATCTAATTAGAAATGTAGTTTTAAAATTTTTCGGACGATTACTTTTAAAATTATATCAAATAAACGTTATTTTTTAGAAATAATGCGTTTTTCTTAAAAATCAAACAAAAACTGCTGTAACTTTTTTATTTCTTTATAAAAAAATGTAAATTTTGTTTAAATAATTTTATTTTCATGATATCTAATTAGAAATGTAGTTTTAAAATTTTTCGGTCGATTATTTTTAAAATTATACCAAAAAAACGTTTTTCTTAAAAATCAAACAAAAACTGCTGTAACTTTTTTATTTCTTAATAAAAAACTGTAAATTTTGTTTAAATAATTTTATTTTTATGAAATCTAATTAGAAATGTAGCTTTAAAATTTTTCGGACGATTATTTTTAAAATTATACCAAAAAAACATTTTTCTTAAAAATCACACAAAAACTGCAAAAACTTTTTTATTTCTTTATAAAAAAATGTAAATTTTGTTTAAATAATTTTATTTTCATGAAATCTAATTAGAAATGTAGTTTTAAAATTTTTCGGACGATTACTTTTAAAATTATATCAAAAAAACGTTATTTTTTAGAAATAATGCGTTTTTCTTAAAAATCAAACAAAAACTGCTGTAACTTTTTTATTTCTTTATAAAAAAATGTAAATTTTGTTTAAATAATTTTATTTTCATGATATCTAATTAGAAATGTAGTTTTAAAATTTTTCGGTCGATTATTTTTAAAATTATACCAAAAAAACGTTTTTCTTAAAAATCAAACAAAAACTGCTGTAACTTTTTTATTTCTTAATAAAAAACTGTAAATTTTGTTTAAATAATTTTATTTTTATGAAATCTAATTAGAAATGTAGCTTTAAAATTTTTCGGACGATTATTTTTAAAATTATACCAAAAAAACATTTTTCTTAAAAATCACCCAAAAACTGCAGAAACTTTTTTATTTCTTTATAAAAAAATGTAAATTTTGTTTAAATAATTTTATTTTCATGAAATCTAATTAGAAATGTAGTTTTAAAATTTTTCGGACGATTACTTTTAAAATTATATCAAAAAAACGTTATTTTTTAGAAATAATGCGTTTTTCTTAAAAATCAAACAAAAACTGCTGTAACTTTTTTATTTCTTTATAAAAAAATGTAAATTTTGTTTAAATAATTTTATTTTCATGAAATCTAATTAGAAATGTAGTTTTAAAATTTTTCGGTCGATTATTTTTAAAATTATACCAAAAAAACGTTTTTCTTAAAAATCACACAAAAACTGCAGAATTTTTTTTATTTCTTTATAAAAAAATGTAAATTTTGTTTAAATAATATTATTTTCATGAAATCTAACTAGAAATGTAGTTTTAAAATTTTTCGGAAGATTACTTTTAAAATTATATCAAAAAAACTTTATTTTTTAGAAATAATGCGTTTTTCTTAAAAATCAAACAAAAACTGCTGTAACTTTTTATTTTTTTATAAAAAAATGTAAATTTTGTTTAAATAATATTATTTTCATGAAATCTAATTAGAAATGTAGTTTTAAAATTTTTCGGACGATTACTTTTAAAATTATATCAAAAAAACGTTATTTTTTAGAAATAATGCGTTTTTCTTAAAAATCAAACAAAAACTGCTGTAACTTTTTTATTTCTTTATAAAAAAATGTAAATTTTGTTTAAATAATTTTATTTTCATGAAATCTAATTAGAAATGTAGTTTTAAAATTTTTCGGACGATTATTTTTAAAATTATACCAAAAAACGTTTTTCTTAAAAATCACACAAAAACTGCAGAAACTTTTTTATTTCTTTATAAAAAATTGTAAATTTTGTTTAAATAATTTTATTTTCATGAAATCTAATTAGAAATGTAGTTTTAAAATTTTTCGGACGATTACTTTTAATATTATATCAAAAAAACGTTATTTTTTAGAAATAATGCGTTTTTCTTAAAAATCAAACAAAAACTGCTGTAACTTTTTTATTTCTTAATAAAAAACTGTAAATTTTGTTTAAATAATTTTATTTTTATGAAATCTAATTAGAAATGTAGCTTTAAAATTTTTCGGACGATTATTTTTAAAATTATACCAAAAAAACATTTTTCTTAAAAATCACACAAAAACTGCAGAAACTTTTTTATTTCTTTATAAAAAAATGTAAATTTTGTTTAAATAATTTTATTTTCATGAAATCTAATTAGAAATGTAGTTTTAAAATTTTTCGGACGATTACTTTTAAAATTATATCAAAAAAACGTTATTTTTTAGAAATAATGCGTTTTTCTTAAAAATCAAACAAAAACTGCTGTAACTTTTTTATTTCTTTATAAAAAAATGTAAATTTTGTTTAAATAATTTTATTTTCATGAAATCTAATTAGAAATGTAGTTTTAAAATTTTTCGGTCGATTATTTTTAAAATTATACCAAAAAAACGTTTTTCTTAAAAATCACACAAAAACTGCAGAATTTTTTTTATTTCTTTATAAAAAAATGTAAATTTTGTTTAAATAATATTATTTTCATGAAATCTAACTAGAAATGTAGTTTTAAAATTTTTCGGAAGATTACTTTTAAAATTATATCAAAAAAACTTTATTTTTTAGAAATAATGCGTTTTTCTTAAAAATCAAACAAAAACTGCTGTAACTTTTTATTTTTTTATAAAAAAATGTAAATTTTGTTTAAATAATATTATTTTCATGAAATCTAATTAGAAATGTAGTTTTAAAATTTTTCGGACGATTACTTTTAAAATTATATCAAAAAAACGTTATTTTTTAGAAATAATGCGTTTTTCTTAAAAATCAAACAAAAACTGCTGTAACTTTTTTATTTCTTTATAAAAAAATGTAAATTTTGTTTAAATAATTTTATTTTCATGAAATCTAATTAGAAATGTAGTTTTAAAATTTTTCGGTCGATTATTTTTAAAATTATACCAAAAAAACGTTTTTCTTAAAAATCAAACAAAAACTGCTGTAACTTTTTTATTTCTTAATAAAAAACTGTAAATTTTGTTTAAATAATTTTATTTTCATGAAATCTTATTAGAAATGTAGTTTTAAAATTTTTCGGACGATTATTTTTAAAATTATACCAAAAAAACGTTTTTCTTAAAAATCACACAAAAACTGCAGAAACTTTTTTATTTCTTTATAAAAAATTGTAAATTTTGTTTATATAATTTTATTTTCATGAAATCTAATTAGAAATGTAGTTTTAAAATTTTTCGGTCGATTATTTTTAAAATTATACCAAAAAAACGTTTTTCTTAAAAATCACACAAAAACTGCATAAACTTTTTTATTTCTTTATAAAAAAATGTAAATTTTGTTTAAATAATTTTATTTTCATGAAATCTAATTAGAAATGTAGTTTTAAAATTTTTCGGACGATTACTTTTAAAATTATATCAAAAAAACGTTATTTTTTAGAAATAATGCGTTTTTCTTAAAAATCAAACTAAAACTGCAGAAACTTTTTTATTTCTTTATAAAAAAATGTAGATTTTGTTTAAATAATTTTATTTTCATGAAATCTAATTAGAAATGTAGTTTTAAAATTTTTCGGTCGATTATTTTTAAAATTATACCAAAAAAACGTTTTTCTTAAAAATCAAACAAAAACTGCTGTAACTTTTTTATTTCTTAATAAAAAACTGTAAATTTTGTTTAAATAATTTTATTTTCATGAAATCTAATTAGAAATGTAGTTTTAAAATTTTTCGGACGATTACTTTTAAAATTTTATCAAAAAAACGTTATTTTTTAGAAATAATGCGTTTTTCTTAAAAATCAAACAAAAACTGCTGTAACTTTTTTATTTCTTTATAAAAAAATGTAGATTTTGTTTAAATAATTTTATTTTCATGAAATCTAATTAGAAATGTAGTTTTAAAATTTTTCGGTCGATTATTTTTAAAATTATACCAAAAAAACGTTTTTCTTAAAAATCAAACAAAAACTGCTGTAACTTTTTTATTTCTTAATAAAAAACTGTAAATTTTGTTTAAATAATTTTATTTTCATGAAATCTAATTAGAAATGTAGTTTTAAAATTTTTCGGACGATTATTTTTAAAATTATACCAAAAAAACATTTTTCTTAAAAATCACACAAAAACTGCAGAAACTTTTTTATTTCTTTATAAAAAATTGTAAATTTTGTTTAAATAATTTTATTTTCATAAAATCTAATTAGAAATGTAGTTTTAAAATTTTTCGGACGATTACTTTTAAAATTATATCAAAAAAACGTTATTTTTTGGAAATAATGCGTTTTTCTTAAAAATCAAACTAAAACTGCAGAAACTTTTTTATTTCTTTATAAAAAAATGTAAATTTTGTTTAAATAATTTTATTTTCATGAAATCTAATTAGAAATGTAGTTTTAAAATTTTTCGGACGATTACTTTTAAAATTATATCAAAAAAACGTTATTTTTTAGAAATAATGCGTTTTTCTTAAAAATCAAACAAAAACTGCTGTAACTTTTTTATTTCTTTATAAAAAAATGTAAATTTTGTTTAAATAATTTTATTTTCATGAAATCTAATTAGAAATGTAGTTTTAAAATTTTTCGGTCGATTATTTTTAAAATTATACCAAAAAAACGTTTTTCTTAAAAATCAAACAAAAACTGCTGTAACTTTTTTATTTCTTTATAAAAAAATGTAAATTTTGTTTAAATAATTTTATTTTCATGAAATCTAATTAGAAATGTAGTTTTAAAATTTTTCGGTCGATTATTTTTAAAATTATACCAAAAAAACGTTTTTCTTAAAAATCACACAAAAACTGCAGAAACTTTTTTATTTCTTTATAAAAAATTGTAAATTTTGTTTAAATAATTTTATTTTCATGAAATCTAATTAGAAATGTAGTTTTAAAATTTTTCGGTCGATTATTTTTAAAATTATACCAAAAAAACGTTTTTCTTAAAAATCACACAAAAACTGCAGAAACTTTTTTATTTCTTTATAAAAAAATGTAAATTTTGTTTAAATAATTTTATTTTCATGAAATCTAATTAGAAATGTAGTTTTAAAATTTTTCGGTCGATTATTTTTAAAATTATACCAAAAAAACGTTTTTCTTAAAAATCAAACAAAAACTGCTGTAACTTTTTTATTTCTTAATAAAAAACTGTAAATTTTGTTTAAATAATTTTATTTTCATGAAATCTAATTAGAAATGTAGTTTTAAAGTTTTTCGGATGATTACTTTTAAAATTATATCAAAAAAACGTTATTTTTTAGAAATAATGCGTTTTTCTTAAAAATCAAACAAAAACTGCTGTAACTTTTTTATTTCTTTATAAAAAAATGTAAATTTTGTTTAAATAATTTTATTTTCATGAAATCTAATTAGAAATGTAGTTTTAAAATTTTTCGGTCGAATATTTTTAAAATTATACCAAAAAAACGTTTTTCTTAAAATTCACACAAAAACTGCAGAAACTTTTTTATTTCTTTATAAAAAAATGTAAATTTTGTTTAAATAATATTATTTTCATGAAATCTAATTAGAAATGTAGTTTTAAAATTTTTCGGAAGATTACTTTTAAAATTATATCAAAAAAACGTTATTTTTTAGAAATAATGCGTTTTTCTTAAAAATCAAACAAAAACTGCTGTAACTTTTTTATTTCTTTATAAAAAAATGTAAATTTTGTTTAAATAATATTATTTTTATGAAATCTAATTAGAAATGTAGTTTTAAAATTTTTCGGACGATTACTTTTAAAATTATATCAAAAAAACGTTATTTTTTAGAAATAATGCGTTTTTCTTAAAAATCAAACAAAAACTGCTGTAACTTTTTTATTTCTTTATAAAAAAATGTAAATTTTGTTTAAATAATTTTATTTTCATGAAATCTAATTCGAAATGTAGTTTTAAAATTTTTCGGACGATTACTTTTAAAATTATATCAAAAAAACGTTATTTTTTAGAAATAATGCGTTTTTCTTAAAAATCAAACAAAAACTGCTGTAACTTTTTTATTTCTTTATAAAAAAATGTAAATTTTGTTTAAATAATATTATTTTTATGAAATCTAATTAGAAATGTAGTTTTAAAATTTTTCGGTCGATTATTTTTAAAATTATACCAAAAAAACGTTTTTCTTAAAAATCAAACAAAAACTGCTGTAACTTTTTTATTTCTTAATAAAAAACTGTAAATTTTGTTTAAATAATTTTATTTTCATGAAATCTAATTAGAAATGTAGTTTTAAAATTTTTCGGACGATTATTTTTAAAATTATACCAAAAAAACGTTTTTCTTAAAAATCACACAAAAACTGCAGAAACTTTTTTATTTCTTTATAAAAAATTGTAAATTTTGTTTAAATAATTTTATTTTCATGAAATCTAATTAGAAATGTAGTTTTAAAATTTTTCGGTCGATTATTTTTAAAATTATACCAAAAAAACGTTTTTCTTAAAAATCACACAAAAACTGCAGAAACTTTTTTATTTCTTTATAAAAAAATGTAAATTTTGTTTAAATAATTTTATTTTCATGAAATCTAATTCGAAATGTAGTTTTAAAATTTTTCGGACGATTACTTTTAAAATTATATCAAAAAAACGTTATTTTTTAGAAATAATGCGTTTTTCTTAAAATCAAACTAAAACTGCAGAAACTTTTTTATTTCTTTATAAAAAAATGTAAATTTTGTTTAAATAATTTTATTTTCATGAAATATAATTAGAAATGTAGTTTTAAAATTTTTCGGACGATTACTTTTAAAATTATATCAAAAAAAAGTTATTTTTTAGAAATAATGCGTTTTTCTTAAAAATCAAACAAAAACTGCTGTAACTTTTTTATTTCTTTATAAAAAAATGTAAATTTTGTTTAAATAATTTTATTTTCATGAAATCTAATTAGAAATGTAGTTTTAAAATTTTTCGGACGATTACTTTTAAAATTATATCAAAAAAACGTTATTTTTTAGAAATAATGCGTTTTTCTTAAAAATCAAACAAAAACTGCTGTAACTTTTTTATTTCTTTATAAAAAAATGTAAATTTTGTTTAAATAATTTTATTTTCATGAAATCTAATTAGAAATGTAGTTTTAAAATTTTTCGGTCGATTATTTTTAAAATTATACCAAAAAAACGTTTTTCTTAAAAATCACACAAAAACTGCAGAATTTTTTTTATTTCTTTATAAAAAAATGTAAATTTTGTTTAAATAATATTATTTTCATGAAATCTAACTAGAAATGTAGTTTTAAAATTTTTCGGAAGATTACTTTTAAAATTATATCAAAAAAACTTTATTTTTTAGAAATAATGCGTTTTTCTTAAAAATCAAACAAAAACTGCTGTAACTTTTTATTTTTTTATAAAAAAATGTAAATTTTGTTTAAATAATATTATTTTCATGAAATCTAATTAGAAATGTAGTTTTAAAATTTTTCGGACGATTACTTTTAAAATTATATCAAAAAAACGTTATTTTTTAGAAATAATGCGTTTTTCTTAAAAATCAAACAAAAACTGCTGTAACTTTTTTATTTCTTTATAAAAAAATGTAAATTTTGTTTAAATAATTTTATTTTCATGAAATCTAATTAGAAATGTAGTTTTAAAATTTTTCGGACGATTATTTTTAAAATTATACCAAAAAACGTTTTTCTTAAAAATCACACAAAAACTGCA
>CAXARA010001489.1:0-82909 GCA_963971135.1 Stenus bimaculatus
AGCAGGTAAATATTTGAACCATTTTTATTACGATCTAAGTTCTTGAAAAAGTATGTCAAGTTTTAAGTTAAAAGTTGTTGCCAATTGTCAAGTTATTAATGTTTTTATTGTAAAGTTACTGAATGTTAATGTGTACTCATTTCAGGACTGATGATGACCTCAAAGTTAGGTCGAAACGTTTCAACTTGTAAAAACTACACTAAAGTTGTATAACATTTAAAGTGAAATTTCATAAGTAAAAAATTATAAAGAAGTAAATTTTAAATTAATAAATAATTCTCCTACTTTAATTAATAACTAATAGTAATATTTTATCAGAGTATTAAAAGATAATAACTATAAAAAACGTCTAAAAACAATCAACTGCACTATACGCGTGTACGGAACGGACAGCGTTCGGAAGAAATGACGTCAGAATACATCGCGTAGTTGAAGCGGAGGGGCTAATTTTCTTAAAATTCAAACGCTTATACTTACGTTAATATTTGTCGTATCGAATTGAAACAAAAAACAACTTATTTATAATTGTGATTTCTAGAATAGAAGATATAAAAATATCAATTATTTTCTTCGTTTTTCTTCCTCATTGGAAAGTGATGAGGATGTCAAGTCTGATGAGGCAACAATGTCAATCACACATAATTGTAAATTTCCTAAGTTGTAGGGTCTTCCTAAAGTTCACAAAGATAATACCCCAGTTAGACCGGTGGTATCATGTATACAAACACCTTCGGTTAAATTAGCAAAACTTATCCATGTTCCTTTAGCTGAATTTGCTTCTTTGTCCACCTTTAGTATAAAAAATTCGACTGAATTGGTCGAGATGGTGAAAGATTTAAATATCCCAAATGATTACGTTCTTGTTTCGTTTGACGTGAAGTCCCTTTTCACTAATATCCCACAGGAGTTGACATTGTTAATTCACATTGGAGTACCATCTCCGCCTATACTAACATACAAAAAAGAAATTTCCTATCTATCATTAGATTCATATTTAACTCAAGTTATTTCAATTATGATAATTGTTTTTATGAGCAGTTGGATGGTACTGCAATGGGAAATCCTGCGTCACCCATTTTAGCTCAATTGGTAATAAGTTTTGTAGTTCGTTAAGTTGTAACTAAACTACCTGTCCAAGTGAAAGATTTGTTAGTTGTTCCTTGGTCGGAGTTTTGTAGTTCATTAAGTTGTAACTACCTGTCCAAGTGAAAATGTTGTTATTTTTTTTTCTTGGTCGGAGTTTCGTAGTATTTAGTTACTACTTGTCCAAGAAACATTATTGTTGTAGTTTCTTTGGTCGGAGTTTTGTAGTACTCTGTTACTACCTGTCCAAAGAAAAGTTGGTTTGTATTTGTTCCTTGGTCGGAGTTTTGTAGTTCGTTAAGTTGTAACTAAACTACCTGTCCAAGTGAAAGATTTGTTAGTTGTTCCTTGGTCGGAGTTTTGTAGTTCATTAAGTTGTAACTACCTGTCCAAGTGAAAATGTTGTTATTTTTTTTTCTTGGTCGGAGTTTCGTAGTATTTAGTTACTACTTGTCCAAGAAAAATTATTGTTGTAGTTTCTTTGGTCGGAGTTTTGTAGTACTTCGTTACTACCTGTCCAAATGAAAGTTGTTATATCCTTGGTCGGAGTATGGTAGTACAATAGGTTGTTACTACCTGTCCAAGTGATAGTTGTAGTTCCTGTATTAGTGTTTGTATTTCATATTGTTGATAATACATAATTAGGAACGGATGTTGTGAATGATGTGAGTCAGAGGTCAAAGTGTTTGACCATAAAGATGTGTTGAAGATCTTGATTATTTGTAATAGAACACATTTGTTGACAATTTTGAAAGATCAAGTTAGATTTACTTTAGTAATTTTGGAAAATTAGAATGGTCGATTTTTTGCGTAAGTTGAAAGTCATGTCTTGTGTTAGTTATAAATACTTTGGTTTTATAAGAATCTGATCTGCCATGAAATTTTAGAACAAAACTTGTTGTGGTGCCTGGTTAGAAACATCGCCATGGTAAAATATCCAGATTTATTTCAACGAAAGGAATGGAAAGTTTATACGAAGAGGTGTTTCTTGATGGTGTAGTACGTGGAAGTTACAATACATGAAGAAAATTGGAAACTAATTGCATAGGTCTGAACCGAGTAGGGCCTAATACAATTGAAAAATTCAGAAGATCATCACAATTAATTAAGGATGGAGACGTAAAGGACAGGGACAGAATTGAGGGACCATGTAAGAAGGAGCACAAGATTCTTGAGTAATAGTTTCGGATTTTTTTTATCATTGTAAGAATTAATTTTTATTGTTCAAGTAAAATTTTAATGAATTTATTGGTAATTTGTAACTTTGGTAGACAGAAACGAGCAGGTATGCTCTCATTTTAAGTAGGGAGGGATGTAAATATAACATTTATTACATCTTTAGTTTTATTAATCTTTTGATTTTTTTAAAATTTTTATGTTAGGAATAAAATAATTTACTTTGTAGTCGATTTAAACAAGTAAAAATAGTTTAGTTTTCTTTGTGATAAAATTTTGTTTCTCACGAGTGTTTTGTTTATGTCTGGGTTATTAAGTAATGCACCCTTGTTATTCTTTGAATTAGGTGTGGACAAATTTATTGCCTACCAACGGATGGAGGGTGAAACTGCTAAGTCAGGTCAACTTAGCAAGACATAAACTAAACACTTAAGTTTTTTTTACTACATTTGAATTAAATAATATTTTATTATTTATTTAAATTTTATATTTTTAATGTCATAATTAGTGTTTGGCAGATATTTGTATTATTGTAAATTTTCAAATTTTACTTGTTTGATCATAGTTTGAGAAAAAGAAAATTATTTTATTCCACGTTAGAGATTAAGCGTAGGCTACCAGATTCACCCCGAGCTTAGGGATGAATTTGGTTTGCCCTACTTTATTATTAGAACCAATAAGAGGCTTTGATTGGCGTCCTTAGTTAAGTAAGTTATGACGTAATAAGGGATGCCAAGCAAAGTCAATAAATTGTAAAGAAACCTTAAAATTATGGAATTCCATAATGTTCTGATCTAGAGTAATGTTTGTTCTTAACTCTGATCAGTCAAGTTTATTTTAGTTTGTTCGTGACGCGTTTTTTTTCACTTTATTGTCATTAGAAGTTTATTTGATTTTATTCAAAAATTTAGTAATTTTTGTTTTGTTCGTTTATTGTGTGATTTGCGGAATATTTTTAAGGTTTCTATTGGTTCTTAAATAAGTTGTATTTAATTTGAAATTTATGTTGAAATTATATTTAACATTTTTAAATTCAAAAAGATTATTTTTTTTTTATTATTAGTATTTTTCTTATAATTATTTTTCAGTGAATTTCTTTATTTGTAAATTTTTTTTTTATTATTTATTTTTATCTTAATATTACCTTTTTTTTAATATATTTAATATTAATTAAATATTGTTTTATTAATAATCTTTAATAAGTTCCAAATAAAACCTTAAATACTTTAGCAAAGAAATTTAAATAAAAGTGAACTTGGCTCGATCAGGATTTTGATTCTGCAAGTTAAGAACAAGTAAGTACAAGTATTAATTTTGGATTTAGCTTTTTTTTATAAACCAACTTAGAAGAAAATAATAACTCAGCTATTTGTTTAACATCAAGTTGGTCACTATTTAACTAAATGTAAACGTCGGCTTAACCCTAAAAAAGAATCCATTAATTATTCATTTAATTAACGTGCTTTCGGTCATCTTTCTTTTTAATAAATATTATTTTAAATAACACCAATAAAATAATAAAGACCAACAAGGGTTTTTAAGCTGAGGGTCGACGTAAGATTTACACTAGTATGGGTGCTTGATGATGAATGACATGTTGGTGAAGGTGTTGTCATGTGAGGTTAGTATGTGTGTCCCTCTGTTAGTGTTATATTGATTTAAAGATTATTTTATTGACGTGTGGATGGAGTGATATGTTCTTTTTTCAAATAACTGAAAAGGGGCCTAAAGCTGAGATTTAGTTGTTTATTAAGACGTGTGTATTTTTTGTCATTGTTGAGGTTGGTGATTTCATATATTTCAAGTAAATCCATCTTTAGTCCCTTCTTCTGGTTATGTAGAAGTTTTATGTTCTTTTCGCCTAAGTTATGATTGTTTTCGATGAGATGTTTTCCGAATTGACTGACGGTGTTTTGTCTAGTATGTTCTTTTATTCTATTTTTTAAAGCACGTCCTGTTTGACCAATGTATTTTGCGTTAAAGTTATCGCAAGTGAGTGAGTATATTCCATTTTTATCCAAAAGACAAGAATTACTATGTGATGATAGAAAATTGTTGATGGTGTTGGGTGATTTGTATGCTGGGGTGATGTTGTACTTGTCAAGTGTTTTTTTTAATTGTGGAACTAACATTACCATTGAAGGTGAATGGTTTATATATTATATCTTTTTCCGACGACCATATGAGAAAATCGTATATGTCATTCATATTAGTAGTTTAGAAAATCTTTCATTTCAACATTAGTGACTTTGACTTTCTGTTTTGTAACTGTCAAATAGTTCTTGTAATTTTCGATAGAGCCGCTGCGAAGGAATTCCGAAACCCCTCTCTTGGATTTTTTTGAACTTGCAATAAAAGGATAGTTCAAATAAAAATTTATATTTAACCCCGCCAATATTACTAATTTTATTATTAAAATCATTATATAATTCACTTTTCTGTAAATTTTAAATAAAATAGGAACATTTTTTATTCGTTTCTACAAGTTGCTTCCGTTAAAACAGCGCCACCTACAATTACTTACATTTAACTAAAAATAATCGATAACTTCAATGTCAGCTACTGTTAACATAGGTTATGTTATGTTGTTACTACAAAATATTAATAATGGTCGCAAAATCTCCGTGGTCGTCGGAAAAATAGCGTACACAACTCGCAGAAAGTGAATTTCGTTGCTCATGTAATATCCTCACTCGGCTAGCGCCTCGTTCGGCTATTTTCACACTCGCACAAAATTTAAACTCGTATCCTCGAAAGTAACCATGTGCTTAAGAACCATATGCTGAAGATTGATGGCCTATGTAATGATAATTCTAAACACCGAATTTTAGTCATGGCGGTAAGAAAAACCTTTAAGACTATACTCTTACATCATTTTTTACATCTTAGGCTACTGTATCTAGTTTTAAGAAAAATTTTAAACTTTGACTACACAAAACTTTAACGTCAAACTCGAAACAAAACTACTTTGACCTATTAATATTATACTCACACCAAAAACACTCATGTAATCTGTTTTTTCGTATTGTAGTACACTTTCTGAGGATGGCCCACAGCCGAAACCGGTCAAAGTGAGAATAGAATAAAATTTATATATATAAGGACAAGTAAATTTATTACTACCCTATTCATAAATATAGCTGTAATAATAATAAATCGAATGTTGATGGTATGACTGCATTAAATGTTCATTTTCACTCGATGGGTCATTCATTTAACTTTGATAAAGTTAAAATTCTGGATTTAGAACAAAATTATCAGAGACGTAGAATAGGCGAAATGGTGAATATTAAAATGAACAAATGCGTTAATTTTAGATCTGACACAGATAATCTTAGTGCAATATATTGTAACGTTATTAACGGTTGACTCTATCTTGTCCTTTTAGTAATTGTTATAATTGTGTTATGACACATGATGTTTACACTTCAATTTTAATTGGTTTTTAGTTATCATCCAGTACATAAACAATGTGTCTATTATATGAGTTCTGTGGTTTGCTCTATAATAAGTTATGTTTATTGTTATTAACTATAACCTAAAAGTAACATATTTTATCTGTAAATCTGCTTTTTCTTTAATGAGCAACTTAGTTAGTTTAGTCCACTTATTAAAAGATTTAAGTCTTGAATTAAGTGCATATTGTGCAATAGTTGGTTATTGGATAAGTCCATCGTGCGCTGTAGCGACGGTTTTCTCTTGATTTCTTAATTGGTGTGATCACCCTATCGAATTATAATTCCTCTGGGTAATCTTTTAACATCCTTACAATCTCTAATAGAAGGAGCACAGTATTTAAGAATATATTAATGTTTGTCAATGATGAATGGCGTTTAAATTTTATTTTTAACTATTTACTTCTGATTTATTCTGAAGTATGTTGATCGATAATGTTATCTAATTTTATATTTAATGTCAATGTTATAGTGTCTGATGAAGCTAGCGAATTTGCGTAGCGAAACGTTACAATAGATGTAATTTGAAGTAATAAAGAGAGCCCGAAAAGCCGAAGAGTTTTATTTCATTACTATCTTACGGACGCGAATTGGTTATTATTATTCATAATTGTAGAAATTGTATTCAATTGTTACCGTTAAAAAATAAATTCGTCATTTTAATTTCTTATTAAAAAAATGGTTTTATTGTGAACCTGTTGTAAAAATACGAATTAAACTATTATCTTTTTTTTAAATATTTACTAGTGAGTGTAATCTGTTTTAGTGAAACTGTCGCTGCGTTTCAGTGTTTCCTGTTTCACCAAATATTTTAGTCGTCTCTAAGTCTTTATCGAAACTCAAGCTGAAAAATACTGGAAATATAAGCTATAAATTGTTTTGTATTATATTTAAGAAGACAACAGTTTTTTCGTAAAAATAACGTGTAAGAACATCGGAATGAATCGATAGAAAAATTCCAAAAGGGTTTAATTTATTAGATTTCTTGGAAATACCACTAATAAAACCGGTTTAATTTTTTTTTAACCAGGAATAAAAAAGTTACAGCACGTTCTATGATATTTAAAAAAACGAGCATTTCTGCATCAGATTCATTAGCCTTAAGAGATCATTGTGATTTAGATGCTCATAAAAGGGCTATTTTATCATAAAATTTGTAATTTTCAAATTATTCACTTATTAAAATAAAAAAAAGTATGGCCTGTAAACCTACAGAAATAACCTATAATAAATAAAATATGCGGTTGCTATTTAAAAATATTTAAGCGATTATCCGGTGACCTTCAACTTGCTAGTCAAAGTCATGGCAATATTTCACTAAGGATCGTACAACTTTTGGTTGAAAAATTTTTCTCAAACATGTTTAATTTCAAAAATTAATGGGCGTTGCCGAACTTATTGTACACACTGTATGAATTTATAATGGACAGTGATGCCGTCATATAAAAACATAATAGCGTGATTGTCAATGCTTCAGATAAAAAAATCATTATCTCAGCAAATTGTTAATGAAAATCCAAAGTGATTCGTTTAAATTGATTAGTAAAAATATACCGGGTGTCACAAAACTATGACCACCCCTGTTATTTATTTACTTATAAAAATATTAACTTTAAATTTTGCTTTTATATGACATAAGAAACCGCGTTTATTGAACTAAAAAAAATTAACTTCCGGATTCTCCGGAAATGACATCAACTTTCTTATTTTAAATGTAACACCCTATTTTCTTGAACTTATTATTAAACATTGGTAAGTTCCAAGAATGTTTGTGACAAAAAAAATAGTTTTTTCTCACCTTAAAATGGGTTTAGCTATTATCAGAAGTAAGGAAAGGAACGAACGAAAATCGAAATTCAACAAAATAAGGGTTTTCTTGGTAATATCAGTTGTTAAATTTTCAAAGCATAGACTTGGAAACCAAAATTGATAATTGCGAGGTTCAAATAGAAATTTGTGATGTAAAATAACATTAACTACTAATGCTATAGAATAGCATTATTAAAAAAGCAAAATAAAGAAAGACATAAACTTAGGCAAAGTTGAAAAAAAACCCAATAAAGGACATCAAAAGCGCTATTTTCCACTTTTTCTCAGTTTAGATATTAATATCTCCTAAACCATGAACAAGCTGTCATACAAACAACTAGCTTATTACAAATTTAAATTTCACATGCTAGCTGTAAACTAAACATTTTCCAATGGTATTTCAGAAAAGATCAATTCGATTTCAGAATAGTCAATTGTATTTCAGAAAATATCAATTGTATTTCAGAATAGTCAATTGTATTTTAAAGAAGATCAATTGTATTTCAGAAAGCATCAATTGTATTTAAGAAAAATTAATTTAATTTTGGAAAGGACCAATTAAAGAAAAATTAAGAGTTAAGAGTTTTTGGCGGTGATTGTGCACGTGAGCTACAATAGCACACACATTTCATCAAACATGTGCTTTCAAAATTAAACATTACAGCAGTAACACTAGTAACTTAGATCCTTATTCACCAATGTTAAACCCAATTAAAATAATCTGCCAGAAACTCTTGGCTTCCTTAATAATTTTCAAAAGGTCTTTTCTAAAATTAAATTAATATTTCTGAAATACAACTGATGCTTTCTGAATTACAATTGATGATTTCTAAAATTGAATTGACTATTCTGAAATACAATTGATTTTTTTCTGAAATTAAATTGACTATTTAACTCACAAGTGATTATTTTTTGTAACAAGTAAAATGTCAAAAATATCAGCGATTATATTGTGACGTTAATGTCAGATTTCAATAAGTTTGAGGTTGACTGTCAAATTTTGCACAAAAAAATTAAAAATGTTGGTTAAATAGTTCCTTAAATATGCACTCTTGTTCAAATTATAAGTCGAATATCTTTTATACATTATCGCTAATGTAATTTGGAGTTAAAAATAATGAGAGTGAAAAATACCCGACTCAAATTTGACCACTCGTGATATTACATATGATTATTCTGTAATTCAATTGATGCTTTCTGAAATACAATTGACTCTTATTGAATTTTTTTGTCAAAATTTCAACCCAAAATTGTCATTTGTTTTAGAGCAGTTATTTTTCAAAAATGAATCTTTTTTCGCTTAAATGGCAAATATCAGCAAAACGAGTGGAATATTTTTGATAAGGAATCCAAAAATGTCATATTCTGGGTGTTTCATTTAAAAACACATAAATTTGGTCCGTTATGTTTGAATGGCACCCTGTATATTTGATATTTTTAAAATATTTTTAGAGTATATTGTATTATTCTGTGTATTGTATTCTGTCGAAAACTACATATCGATATACTTTTACATCCTGAATATACTATGGTGGCGGCGCCGGGCACATTGATAAAACATATTATACAGTGCGCGCCAAAAGTAAGTCCCCCCCCCCCCCCCTGCTAACTTTTGAACAGCTTAATTTTTTATTCTGATAATTTGGTGACAGGGTTAGTTGATTGCGTGGTTTCTAAAAAAACTTATTTCTGTTTATATGAACCTTCCGGTCATACCGGAAGTTGAAAATAAACACCCTGTATATTGTTGGATGTTTTAAATCTCCGTGAAAAGCTGATTCAAAAAACCTACCATAGTAAGGGTAGAAGGTTGATACTTTTGGAATTACCGCAATTTGAAAATTGTATGTTTTGAAATTCTGTGAAAACTGTTTTTGCTACACCAAAAGATTTTTTAATGTCTCTAATTTTCAAGAACTTTCTGATTAAAGGACTGAAAATTTTAATACAAGATGAATTTGTTTTCCAGATTATTATGGTTGGGTTAAGGTTTTTTCGGACAAATACTCGCTTCTTCTCACCGAGCCGTGAGTAGGTAGGCAACACTCCCCTACGAAAAATTACATTGCGTAAAGTAAAAATGCCTCGCGCTATCTCACCATATTATTATATCATTTTCATTCTTAATTACGTATCTAAATTTATGACTTTATTTTCTAAGTTGGATAAATGGAATCCTTTTTTCATCCTCACATTAAACATTAAAAGTTCTGTGAATATTTCCGCAAAATTAGCTTACATAGGCTCAAAATTTGCTTAAATTGTATTGTATTGTATTGTAAGCTCTACTTCCCATAAGACATCATACGATGTATCGGGTATTGTCACACACACAATGACAGTATTAATGACTTTGACGTGTGGCGATCCACAGCTCGACTTCAATTTTACTATCTCCGGATTCGCCGCACAGAACTTGGGAAACTGAAAAACCAAGCTGAGATAGCGGTCGTACGTTAAAATACCGCCAGAATCTTTACTCCGCAAAATTTGTCAGGTTTTACGGCGTAAAAATCGCTGACCGGGATTTGAACCCCAGCCTATGGCGTGGCAGCCTTGCACTCTCACTGCAGGACCGCCACACCGATCATTTCGGGACAATTTCTATATTTTGTATAAAAAATTTACTTTAATTAAAAAATGTCGAAATTCTTTAAAAATACAACGAAACATGCTATAATATCTATTAAAATTTCAATTTTTCATGATATTCGTCAAACTTAACAGACATTTTGTGATTTCGGTTCAGTTTTACTAAAAAAGTGCTTATAGTCCGAGAGCCAGTAATAACCCTACTACAAACAAATTGATTTACATTATTTAGTGGATTATTTTGTCAAGCACATAAGCATCAGACCAATAAGGGATTAACCCTTCCCTAATTTGAGAAATCTAATATCTCTATTTTCTTATACCAGCTCCTCTTCAAGGACTGAATAAATTTATTAAGTAAACATTATCTTTGTAAGTGGCAAAAAACGTTATTAATCGCACCTTTTTTTTTCTTTTGTCATTATTAATTTTATATCTCCTTTATAGTCCAAACAAGAATATTGGAGTTTTTTTTCACAGTTGTTGATTTCGAAAATTCGAAACTATTATTATTGTTTTTTTTTGTGGCAGTTGACAAAAAAAATATATTTATTTTGCTGCTTAATAACTGTGATGATAATCGATAATTTATTCTTGTGTACACGATTTTGATGAATGTTACTGATAATAAAACTTTACTATTATTGGCTATTGCTCGTATTTTCCTCGAACTGCCCTGTGGCTTCTTCTTTAATCTAACTACTAAACCCACTCCTATCTTAAAATACAAATTCTCAGCATTGGACGTTTAATATTTTTTTTTGTAGTTCACATTTGCAAAAGGGTCTCTAAAATTTTATTTATTAAATATTTTTAGTTATTTGTGACGTTAACCCAATCATTTAAAAAGAACCCATTAAAATTAATAATTTTATTCGCTGCCTTTAATCTTTTCGTAATTTCTATTTTTTTTTATTTTAATTATGTAGACCCAGGGTTAGCTGAGGAATCGGAGGAAGTTGCTCAACGTCCCAGAAGTAAGATTTCATTACGAAAAGATGTTACTTTTACTTCGGTAATGGAAGCCACGAGTACTTCTGTAAATGAGGAGTTTGAAGATATGCTTGGGATAACTTAAGGAAAAAATATAGAAGAAATAAATATCACTGTAAAAGATGAAATCTCTTTAGTTCATGAAGATATTAGAACAAGCGTTCATACCTCTGAAAATACTATTAATATTGATAAGAAACTAGATGATTTTCTGCTAGAAGATGATGATTTTGACACTTCAAATGTGAAGATGGGTGCAGAAGATGATATACTGAAAGCTATAGCTAACCTTTTTAATGAATAACAATTATATATGTTCGTTTTATTTGCTGTAGTTAATAAGATTTACCTAATTAATTAAGTTTAATGGTATTAAAATTATATTACCTGATACAGACTGGTTTTATATCTAAGTAAACTGCTGTCTTGTTTAATTTAAATACTTTGATAATAAATATTGATAGCTAAAGTAATTAGGTACGGTTATTCATTTTAAGATATAAAATTGTATTTTAAGGATAAAATAAGTAGGAAATAAAGTGATCTATATTTTAAAAATTATTTATTTTTCGAAAATAAGACTTTGTGTTTTCCAATAATATTGTTTGAACGGCCACCCCTGACAAATTAATTTTTTTAAACTGGTGTTGAACAGATTTTTTTTAAACCAAAAAGAAAGATAATGAGGAAGTTAACGCAAATATACAGAGCAATATATTCTTATTTTATATTTTTATAACTCAGACAATTTAAGTGTCACAAATTTCATTTATACGATGACCTCGTCGGTAAAATCCGCAGTTTAGAAAAATTAGAAAAAGTTCCAATTATTATTGCAAAATTGGATTTCCTTATTTTAATGGACATTATTCTTATAGCGTTTTCGGATTAACTGCACTTTTGCACCGATACTTCATTTCCAGCTCATTTTTGGATAATTCCAGCGCAATCCTTGAAATTATCCATTGAAGAAAAAGGCAAAAAACCTAACAGGTTAGACAAACTTACTTTCAATACCAAGAAAATGCAAGTTAAAATTTGAATTTGATGTTTAAAATTGGACCAGTGCATGCATGGTACAAGTAATGTGAAAACGGCGGTTGGCACAATTTTTTTTTGAAAAAAATCAAAACTTTTTAAGGAATAAGCCTTTCCAGGCAATACTTTACATTTCAAAAATACTTAGTTTTGCTCCCTCTATCCCACCCAAAAAAATTGGCACAGTTATTGAGCGACCGAGAGAAAGCTGAATGGTATATTCCTCTATTGCCTATTTTACATAATATACTATAAAACTGTTCTGAAATAAACAAACAGATACTTACTTTTTGCCTGCACTCTCAATTGAAATTGAATTTTAAAGAAAAATTTACCCTAGATGTACGACCCCCCAAAGTTTGTACACGGATGCTCACTAAATTCAATAAAGGTAAGTAAACATTACCAATATTTTGACCATTTTTTTAAACTAATATATTTCTCCAGGTTAGTTGAACCTGCTGCATTTTACCATAAATAGTTACATAATCTTGTGTCCCAAAACTCTACTCACAACTCGTCAGCTTATGTTGATACTGTAGTTTGCTACCATGGAAAGGACTAACTTCTTACAATTTTCTAAATTATAGAGCGACAATAATCTTTCTTTTGAATTTCTCTACAAAATCAATAATTTTTAAATACCTAAAAAGTTGTTAACTCTATTTTATGTCTACAACTCCTGGTGCCATTAAAAGCCATTTCGAAAAGTTGGGGACTAGCATTTTTTTTAAATTCAGCGTTTAATACAAAAATGCATGTATAAAAAAATTTCATTAAAAAATATATACTGCTTTGGCCGCTAATATAAAAAATTGAATTTTCAAAAATCAACTTTCGAAACTTATAACTTTACAGGGTGACATTTTTGGATAAAGATAAATGAAAGGCAGTGGCGTCGCTAGGACCTTGCGGCGCGGGGGAAACGGATTTACGATTTTTGCATACAAAAGGGTCCCATTTTATTAAGAATTTATCAGGCCTAGACTTAATTTCGCAAGGTTGGGGGGCAGAATTTGACGCTAAGTTATTGAAATTAGGTAATATCTATTTATTTTTAGGTCTACTATCCACAGTTAACCGTTCTCGGTCGAATTATCGGGGGACATCCTGTATATTTATTAAACAAGTTAAAAATATCGTTCGCTTTTAAAATTGGTTGAAAAAAACTAAATGTAAACTACCCTCGCTTATTAAATAGATGTTAATGTGAAGGGAGTCTTTAATTGTTTTGATTTGGTTTACTTCAATTTCAAAAGCGAAAGTCAATTTTACATGAATTGAGTGGGTTCGTTGGAATTTACGGAATTAGGTACTTAATATGTCGGTATAAAAAGCATATTTAACTTAACACATAATTATCCAAATATGCATTATATTTTATTGATGTGAGGAAACTTTTATTTGGTCGTGAGCTCATTTATTATTGTTGTTAGCTGCCGTGGACTAGAAGGAAAAATATCGCTACCTGGCACTATTTTTATGTTGATGCACTGTCGTGCAAATAATCTATTCTGGCGTGAGTTATAGACGCCCATAACCCATATTCAGCAATATTACAGTCAGCATTTATTAACTATAAAAGAAAATACATTGCAATGTATAATCAGTAATATAATAAATTTCGTGTAGCTAAAATCGCTGTCAGTTTGTTATTTGCTCAAATAAATATTGGTAAGTATTTTTGTGTCTTTTTAAAAAGATTTACACCGCTCGAAATATCTTAACTGGCGCAGTCGGTAGGATAATCAAAGTCGTGAAATCAAATTATTTTTCGGCGTTTGTGTTTACAATTTGTTGATTATCCACGAACCTAGTGCTTCAAGATCAGCACAATAAATTCTTCAAGCATCGAAATCTGCAAGAAGAAGTATCCAACCCAGAAGGAGCATGAAATTTTGCATCTTTCTACTACTGTAAGTACGACTCAATCCTTTTTCATACCATCCCCCTTTCATGACAAACGAAAACGAATTAGTAGATTTAATAAGTAACTTAACACTACAAGAGGAAACCGAAACAATGCCTAATACCAACGGACAAGCCGGTGCCCAAGCCCGTGCTTTAACTGTAGCCGACATTACAAGAAACCATTTAGACGTCATCCCTAAATATTGTGGGGAACCAGCCACATTACCACTATTTTTATCTGCATGTGAGTATTTACTCTCAACATTCTGCAACCTCGAAAATCAAGGAGACTCTATAAATGAATATTTACTCCGCGTAATAATTTCAAAACTAGAAGGCCGAGCTCTACTCCTAATAGGAAGCAGAGAAGAAACAAGAAACTGGGGAGAACTAAAGGCCCTTCTACAAAATTATTTCGGCGATCAACGCGACGAAAACTGCTTAGCAAGAGATCTACAAGACCTGAGACCACAAAAAGGAGAATCTCCATATAAATTTGGAATGCGGTGTCAAGATGTACGAGGTTTACTCCTAACAAAGCTAAAGTTAGCCGAAGATAACATCGAGACCAGAAAAATAAAATCAAGTATTTACGACGATATTGCCCTACAAACTTATTTAAGAGGACTACCAGAAAATTTAAGAAATTTAATTCAGACACAGCGACCAGAAAACTTGGAAAAAGCTATGAGTTTAGTCATTGAAGAAGAGAACTTCAACTACACTCTAAACCGTGGTACAAACCTAAACGAACACCGAAATTACCGCCCAATACAAAAAAGACAACAACCTAGAAATCATGTACCACCCACTCAACATAGGCAATGGGTCTCGGAAGAACTATTTTACCAAGAAACGCCCGAATCCGAAGAAGCAGGAGAATATAATTATAATACAGATGTGTACTCGGATGGAATGAATGAATACGCTGACGATTATTATTTAAATAATCAAGCGGAAAACATCCCAGAAGAACTGGATTTTTGCGAGAGTCGCCCACCGAACGAACCGAAATAATACAATTTAATAATACTTCAAGCAGCAAACTACCTTACATAATTATTCCAGAAATCAGTGCAAAATTTATGATCGACACCGTATCAAGCAAAACTTTAATCTCACCAACATTAATTGAAAATTATTATTGCAATTATGTGCAGGAGGAACCTTTTTCAATTCAATCAGCACATAATATTATGCATCATAAGTATATCGCCAAAATTCCACTACCAAACTTCTTTAATAGCAGTGACGACCATAAATTTTATATTTTTGAATTTAATCCTAAATACGACGGATTAATAGGCACTGACCTATTGAAGAAACTTGAAGCGAACATTGACTTCAAAACAAAATGCTTAAACACAAAAAATGCTGCAATACCAATTCATTATGATGAGCCTAGAAATAACACGGAAGTTAAGCAGGTAAGACGAACCGCAAGTAATGTGCAGTGTTATCACCTGACCTTGCAACCACGCACTAACACCGCAATCAAGGTTCCTGTTCAGCTGTCTAGCGGCACGGGAATAATGACCTACAGGAAATTCCCGTGTGGTGCAGAAATACCCAAAGCAATTGTAACTGTAAACCAACACCTCGCAACGACAACGGCCATCAACCCGAACAATTATGAAATAACAATAAAAATAACTACACCACAAAAAATTGACCCACTTAATATAAACGAATTAAACGAATTAAACGAATTAGAAATTGAAGACATAGAAGAAATGGACCAGCATGAACTTTTCCAAATTCAAAAGGACAATCTCTCCAAATTAAGATTAGGACACATGAACACGGAAGAAAGAAACGCGATACAAAAACTATGCAGCGCATATAAGGACATTTTTCATGTAGATGGACTACCTCTGACATTTTCAAACACTGTTAAACACCACCTAAATCTGAAGGATGATACTCCAATCTACACCAAGAGTTATCGTCGGGCACCAGTTCAAAAACAGGAAATTTCAAGACAAGTCCAAACACTCTTAGAACAAGGTATCATACAACCGAGTACCTCTCCATGGTCATGTCCAGTGCACATAGTGCCGAAGAAAATTGACGCGTCAGGAGAAAGGAAATGGAGAATGGTCATCGATAATCGAAAGCTGAATGATAAAACAGTTGACGATAAATATCCCCTCCCAAACATCTCGGACATTCTGGACAAGTTAGGACGCTGTCAAATGTTTACCACTTTAGATCTGGCTTCAGAATACCACCAAGTGGAGATGGATGCCAACGACGATCCAAAAACCGCCTTCTCCACTGAGCAAGGACACTATGAGTTCCGCAGGATGCCCTTTGGGCTCAAAAATGCTCCAGCGCGTAATGGACAACATTTTAGGAGGCATACAAAATGAGTATTGTCTAGTCTACCTAGACGATATCATTGTGTATTCCACATCCCTTCAGGAACATCTGGAACGTTTGCGAGTAGTATTCGACCGTTTAAGAGCAGCGAATTTAAAGGTACAGCTAGATAAGTCAGAATTTCTACGCAAGGAAGTAGCGTAGCTAGGGCACATCATCACGCCAGAGGGAGTAAAACCTAATCCTGATAAGATTAAAATCATCAGAGAATATCCTATGCCGAGAACTTACACGGAAATTAAAAGCTTTTTAGGATTATTAGGGTACTACCGAAAATTCATAAAAAATTTTGCTCACCTAACGAAACCGATGACCTCATGCCTCAAGGGAAAGGGACACGGAAATGTGAAAATTACTCCATCTTCAGAATACGTAAAATGCTTTGAAAAATGCAAAAGTATTCTGATAAATGACCCCATCCTACAATACCCGGACTTTACGAAACCCTTCATACTAACTACAGATGCATCAAACGTCGCAGTAGGTGCAGTACTGTCACAGGGAGTAATTGGTAATGATAGACTGGTAGCATACGCATCCCGCACCCTATCCACCACAGAATCCAAGTACAGTACCACAGAAAAGGAGCTGTTGGCAATAGTATATGGGCTATTAAGCACTTTCGCCCATACCTGTATGGCCAAAAATTCACCATTTACACCGACCACCGATCACTTACTTGGTTACTTTCTTTAAAGGACCCAAATGCTAAGTTAACTAGATGGAGACTTCGTTTACAAGAATACGATTACAACATAGTGTACTAACCCGGAAAACAAAACACCAACGCTGACGCTCTTTCAAGAGTCCAGATTAACGCTATGGAAACAGAGTCAGTAATGGTCATCCCGGATGAGGAACTCGATAAACTCCTGTTAGAATTAGAAGGGCCAAGCACCTCGAGAGAGCTAGACACACCAAGCCCTCGACAAATACAAGAAAATCTGATGCCCCCGCAAATCATCGCCTCAACACCAAACCGCGAAGAAGATGACGACATTGAAACTGTACACTCAGCCGAAACGCAAGCACCTGAAAATGGGATTAAAATCCTAGCAGAATCAATCGATTCAAAACCAAATCAAGTACACATTACAGAAGTACTCACAGAAAATTTTAGCGTAAAAGTTGAGAAGAGAAACCATCAAACTATTCAATACTTGTCATTACCGAAACACGAAAGGCCTCATCAAATTCTACAATTTATCAGAGAATATATGACACAAGGAAAGGAGTATTATATTTTCTGTGATGATGAAATTTATCGAGATATGTGCAATGTATACGTCCAACATTTTAATAACAACGGACCAAAAATCGTTAGATGTACCGAAAAGCTATTGGTGGTAACTGACAAAGAAGAACAAAAGGAAATCATCAAGAGTTACCATGAAGGAAAAACGAACCATAGAGTAATAACAGAAACATTAAAACGTCTCCAAAGAAAATACTATTGGACAGATATGAGATTATGCATCTCAAATTTTATCGATCAATGCCAATTATGTAAAACCAGTAAATATGAAAGGAATCCACCAAATATACCTATAATGCTTACGGAAACATATTCCAAACATATTCCAAACCTTTCCAACGATTACATGCAGATACATTCTCCGTGGGAGGCATGCATTCTCGAAGCTAGGTCAAACCAGCAAGCAGTGAAGAGCAAAATCGCAACAGAAATTGCAAATGCCATCATAAAATACATAAGAATGTACGGTGTACCAGAGAGCATAACTTTGGATAATGGTACTGAATTTAATAACGAGACAATAAAGCAGCTAATGAAAATTCACAAAATACAAGTACATTTCATAACACCTCATAATCCAGAATCTAACGGAAATATTGAAAGGTTTCATTCAACAAAAATACAAAGAACCAATCGAAATGCTCATGAAATATGCCATTATAGCCTACAACAATACCATCCATTCGGCAACGAATAAAACGCCAAACGAATTAACCTTTGGCCACACTCAAAATAGGAACCCATTCGACACGGACTACTCACATCAGTGTTATCAAGAATATAGCCAAACACATAAGGAAAAAATGGAGAAAATTTACAAGAAGATACATGATGATCTACTGACCAGCATAAGTAGAACAGTAGAAGAAAGGAATAAAAATTGTAATGAGCAAAATATATTTTCCATTGGTCAAAATGTTTACGAAAGGATAAGAAGTAATAATCGTAACAAACTAACAAATAAGTATAAAGGACCACTTGAACTAACCAAAATTAATAATGATAACACCGCTGAAGTTAAGGACCGAAATAAAACAAGAAAATTAGCGCTGCGTAACCTAAGACAACCTATTGTTGCAGATGTATCTACTGGACCTATGGGTCAGTCATCTTCACGAAAATCAAGGACAATCCTGGATTACTTCCAATCAGGATTGGATCAGCCCAAAATACCGCAGACACATGGAAATTAATCCGAACAGTCGACCTAGAAAAAATTTATCAAGAGGTAGAAAAATTAAAAATTAGTTTTAAAGAATTAAAATTAGATATTATAGATAGTAAGGAAAAATCGGGATTTAAGAAAGGAATTTCTAATTACAAACTAATGATAAGTAATAAAATTAATCAAATACTAAGCCGTATATTGCCACACCCAAATGACAGGAGTAAAAGAGGTCTGATTAACGGCTTAGGATCAATCATCAAATGCGTAACTGGTAATCTGGATCAAAATGATGCTTTACGATATGAAGAGGCATTAGCAAAACTTCAGACATCCCAAAGCAAATCAAAAATTTTAATGAAGGAACAAATATTCCTAGCAACAACAGCACTAGAAAAATTCAACAAAACCACGGAGGAACTTCTAGGTAACCAAATTATGATCGAGTCCAAAATAGCCCAGCTGGAATCAGCCATTAGAAGTTCCCAGGAAAACGATTGGAAATTAGCATCAATAATAACTTTCAATACAATCTATAATCAGATTTTTATGGTAGCAAATACACTCTACGAGATACTGTTAAATCTCGAAGACGCAATTACCTTTGCTAAGAAGTAGAAGAAAAACTTAGAAATACTTGCAGGGGATTTGGATAATTGTTTAACAGTAGTGTAGAAAGGAAATTCCGTATATCCAACTTGATTATGATTTATTAATGCTACATGTTTCGCCGAAGCTTACGGCATCATCAGGCAACAGAAACTAGTTTGAAGAAACCAAATGGAGAAATTAATCACGGACTGGTTTCATCAATGTTCAAAAAATTATGATCAAGTTGGAATAGGCATATTGTCGTACAAACATATAATTAGGACGACCTGTACCATGCAGGTAAACCAAAAATAAAACTAAAACGTAGAAAATTTCAAATCTCAAGACGACCTAGACCATGTAGGTGAACCAAAAATAATGAGTCATGAGACGACCTGTACCATACAGGCAAACCAATAATAATTATAAAACGTTAGACGACTTGTACAATACAGGCAAACCAAAAATTACAAGAACGTTGGCCGACCTGTACCACGCAGGTAAAATAAAAATATAAGATTCTTGAAAGTCGAAGAGGTCCAAATTCAAGGCATTAGTCAAAAATTAAAATTATCAGATATTTAATTTAACTTTTAACTTAACCTTTGCTAAGATAAATACGCTACACACCTCCATCCTTGAACCAACAGACCTGTTACAAGAATTAAGGAAAATAGATTCGCTACTCATCGAGGAAGAAAAATTTCCATTCCAGATAAATTACGAAAATTTAGTACTCTTTGAAAAGGCAATTGAAATTAAAAGTTACACGAAAGATTTTCAAATTATATTCATCCTATTAATACCAATTGTTGAACCAAAGCCCTATAACTACTTTCACCTTTTCTCACAACCAATGCCCTTGAAAGAAAATCTATTTCAATTAATTATTCCAAAAAAACAAATACCTTCTGATCCGTGAGTCTACTTACGCAATAAGTAATCAAAAATGCAAAGAAATAGGAAAACACCAATACTTATGCCAGGAAAACAGTCATCAAATTAGTCCTGCCGCACCATGTGAAGTACAATAAATCCAACATTCCAACAATTATACCAAATGTGTCTCCGAAATGGTAACTCTGGAGAACCCAAAGCTTCAACGGATCTACAAGAATAACTGGCTAGCTGTCCTGCCACAGGAAATAACGATCGACATACGATGTGGTGACCAAGAAGAAAAGAAATCCCTACAAGGTAGTTACGTGATCAGGATTGAACCATCTTGCAGCATCCAGATCGGAAGCAGTACCATAAAAGCTCGTGAAGAAGAAGCCAAGGAATTACAATTCATTTCACTACCAAAATTGGAAATGAATGTAACAGCAAACCCCTTCTCAAAGAAATGGAACCCAATTCAATTGGAGCACCTTGAATTGGATAATATCCATCCACTAGTGAACCAGTTCCAAAATCTAAAAGACCAACTGGAGGACACACCACCGATTGTACATCTTACTTCAAGTATCTGGACCATCCTCTTATATATATTATTAATTTTCGTTTTATGTTACATGTTTTATAAGAGGTATCAGGCAAGAAAACAACAAACACCAACAACCCAAGGATGTGAACAGAACACCAGCGAAAAGGAAAGGATCTTCATCCCTTTGGAAACAATTGGAATGAGCCCCTCTTCTCGATCCGCCCCTGGCTCCTCGTCTTAAGGAGGGAAGGGTTATAGACGCCCATAACCCATATTCAGCAATATTACAGTCAGCATTTATTAACTATAAAAGAAATTACATTGCAATGTGTAATCAGTAATATAATAAATTTCGTGTAGCTAAAATCGCTGTCAGTTTGTTATTTGCTCAAATAAATATTGTTAAGTATTTTTGTGTCTTTTTAAAAAGATTTACACCGCTCGAAATATCTTAACTCGTGCCAATATACAATCCCCATTCGCAAATTGCTGTTATTTATCGAGGATTTTAAATAATTTATTTAGTTGAAGGTTCAAAAAAATTAAAAATTGATGGCTTTTTACGCTGCTCAATTAACATTGCTTTGTTTTTGTGCCGCTTAAAATAAATTCCTTTTTTTATTTTTACGTTTCTTTTTAATCAACCCAGAAGGTAGTTAATTAATTAAAAGCGTTGAAATAAAAGTAATAAGCTAAACAAATTTAAATTCCAAATGATGAAATTTATGACGAACGAAAAATCGAATTTTAATTTTGTTAAGTATACAGAAAGTAAGTCCTAAAGTTGTTTGTGTCAATATATAAAGAAGATTTACCCAAGTTTTGTAAGTTACTTACAAGTGTAGGCATTAAAAGGAATGGCGTGGATGCTTTAAACTTAAGCAAATATTTTACATTAAAACTCTGCCTAACTTATTCTTAATTCTGTTTTTAATTTTAACTCGCCTTTAAGAAAAACAAAAAGAAATATTATTTGTAAAGTTTCGCCCGTATTTTACTCTTTTTACGGCCGAATAGTACATATTTTAATAAACCCATAAAAACCTGCTCTGGAAAACAGGGACTGAATTTGTGAGCTTTACTACCGCCCATGCGATATATTTTTATGTAGTCGCGAAATAATTAAGTACTTCCTCTCGAATGCATTAATCTCTCGGACATTTCTTTTTAATTTGCAGCCGTAGCTCGTAGATTTATTGAAAAATCGTTGTTTCGTGCAATATTCCATTTGTGAAGATTTTTATAACTACTCGTAACTCCGCCGATAAATTTGCAGAGAAATTGTCCCAAATAAAACTAAACAAAATCTGGTTTCTTAAAGGGTTTCACCTAGCTAAGAATTCAAGTCAATATTACCTCCTCGTAATTCCATTTCCGACATTTCCGGCCAAGACCTTTGTTAAAATTTTCGAAATTAATTTCCTACAAGTATTATTTTCTTTGATAAATCACTCTTTAAATGATAGAAAACTGGTATATTGGGCGCCTTTTATGTGAAATTGGATTTGTCTTAGAATATCACCGCTTTAGTCAACTAATTTTAAACCCCTAATAACCTACAAATATTGCACAATAGACTAACAAAAAAACAATTATAATAAAATTAAAAGTAATACTTTCCTTCCTACTATAAAATTTAAAAAAAATTTAATTAGGGAAAAATCGAAATTAAAATTTGTTGGCAAAAAGTGGCATTTTCAAGTGACCCACACATTTCCGTTCGTAACTCGTAAAAAATTAAGATTTCGATACGAATCTTTTTGCATATCTAAAAGGACTTAAAGGACTTTTAAATAAGCCACGAAATGTTAAAATAACTTCAAGCTAAAGGGATTAAAATAATTTTAATCACCACCGATTTCCAAAACAGTAGGATGGTTTCAAAAATTCGAAAATAAAAATTTTCATAATTTTGCTAGGCATGAATTTATTTCTGAAATTTCGTTTTTATTTAATTTCTCAAAAAGTATTGACTACAGTGAGTTGAAATTTTTACCAAAGATAAAGGCTCAGAAATGGAGTATTTTAAGTCAGGTTCGATAAAAATCTTTCCGAAAAAAAATCCAAAATTTTTATTAAATTCGAGTACAGATTCGGACCTGTAGGCTGTAGGTTTCATATTATCAGAAATGTTTCTTATTGTTTGACAGAGAAAACAATTCTAAAACTCTTAAGGCGTTATAGGTTCCAATAGGTCCAGTACTTCTTCCAAACTTTATTACTTTCCGATAAACCGAAAATTTATCAACAGTTTTTCGTCAAAATATGACTATTCTAAATTTTCAGCGGTTTTTGAGTCGTAACTTAGAACGGAAAAAAATATCAATACGAATATTTTTTTAGATTAAATCACACGATAAGACCTTAAAATAACCTGGTTAAAATCAGTTCAGCAAAGAAGGGTTAAAAATGTCGAAATTGTAATTTTTACAACTATTGCGTGGGGTTGAAATATTATTTTTTTTTCGAAATGCATAAAAAATTTGACGTGTCCCTTTCCAGAGCATATTTTCGATGGACTATCCAATATTTCTTTTCCGTTAATTTTGGTCGGGTGGCGTCGAAAAAACACAATTTTAACTTTAAAGGATCGGAGCGAGGCCAAATAAATAGATGTCAATTTTGAAATGAGACTGTTAGTTGGTTTATACAATCTTCCTGAACGTCGCGTGTAACGATTTTTAATTTTCGACTAAATATAAAAGCCTTTGCCTACACCATTTAGCTGTAGGTCCCGTTTTCTTGCGTCTTTTCTTCACTACGTGGGAAAAAAAATTCACTACATCACTGAAGTAATTAAGGGGGACTAAATACATTTTACACATTAAGGTTACCCTGGGCCACAACCTGAGCCACTCACGATAATCATCAGTCAAGTCTTGTAGATGCTGCCAATTTTCAAATTTTCAAAAGCCCAATTTTATCTCTTCGATTCAAAACTCAGCGATTTTTCAAAATTGACGCGGCAAAAAAATTGCACGAAAAAAATCAACTTAGTCGGAGACGTTTTTGAAAGCGTTCCGGGGCTCCGAAAAATTTTAAACTTAGTCCACTTATCAAAAAAACATTCCTCTGAGACCAGAATTTCGAAGCTGGGTAACTGATGACGTTTATAAACGTGACAAGGGGTTCGAGAATATGCTCCCTATTTTACTAAATATCTTTTAAACAGAGTGAGTTATTTTATTTCAAAGCCCAATATTATTTAAATCATAATAAGTATGTGTTAATCTAATTGATTAAATAAAGCCATTTTTTAAATCATCAATTTCTGCTGTTTATGCTATATACCCTGATTTACTATTTAAATTGACTCTATGAGATTAGAGCAATTTTTGTGACTCTATCAATCATCGGTCCACATCAGCATGTAGTTGTTTTTTTATTTCCGTTTAAAAGGAGCCCATATTAGGTGCAAGTTAGCTTTGATGAAAGTTTAATAACGAAACTTTTTAATGTGCTAAACGCGATCGGGCATCACCGCTGAATTGCAATGCAATTTCAACGATTAGAGAGTAGCTTGGGGAATGTCAAGCGGAAAAATTCGATTATTGACAATGGGATCCGTTTCGCACAACACTTTAAATTCACCCTCCAGGAACAAGAGAGCATAAATACATCACTGTTCGTGTTTTATCAAAGTACAATCATAATATTTCAGAACTAAAAATATCAAAAAATTATTTGAGTTACCATGAAACACCCGTCTAGCCCGGCGCATTCACCAAAAGTGATTTACACAAAATTTCCTAATCATATTATACTGAGTAAACATAAATTGGGTATTATTAAAAAGATCATTACAATCATAATCAAACAACTGACACTTGGCTCTAAAAGAAATCCCTTGTTTATCCTCGGTTTTATGGTAAATAACAATTTGGTATTCATAAGTATTTTTAATGTCAGGTTCGTGTAAACTAAAAACGCACCACCTCATAGCCCCTGTTACGTAATTAACATCCCAGATAAGAACGAATTGTTCACTACACACATAAAAAAGAACCAAATAATCACTCGAACGTGTATCAGATGTTCTTGTAAAATTCGCGCAAGTAAGCATTTTCGTTGATCGAAAAAGGTTGTGAGGATGCGATAATTTGAAGTGTGTTGAAATTTCGTATAAATGGCCTACCCATTCGCAGTTGTCTAATAACCTCAAAGGCCATGTAATCTTGCCAAAATTGCAGCGAAATTCATGTTTTGTGATATCACACCAGGGCGTGATTGTCTTGCAGCCTTTTTCTTTACTTGCAAAATCGGATAAAATTAGGAATATTTGGAAGAGTTCAAGTTTAATTAGGAGTCTGAAAAAAATAATGCAAAAAAATGAAATAATGAAAAAAAAAATTATGAAAAAAATGACGCATTTCCGAAATGGAGCATTTTAGCGAAAAAAATTGTTTTACATTTTGTCTTAAAATAGGTCCAAAAACTCATTCCTAGATTATTCGAGATTTGTTCAGAAACACCCTGTACAAGGTGTCCCGTATCGTTATGCAGAAATTTTGTGAGTGTAAACTGGGTTCAATTCTAAAGTCTGTTTTAGACGGGCACATTTCTTACAACAAATCTTACGTAAGATTTGTTCTAAGAAATTTATTTTACAAATAAAATGGAGCAGGTTCTATTTTGTACACAATTTTGACACAAATTGTGTTTATGTTAAAATTTCCTGTTTTACACGACCAAAAATTTCTCATAACAAATCTTACATAAGATTTGTTGTAAGAAATGTGCCCGTCTAAAACAGCCTTAAGACTAATAAATACAAAAGTTGCAGGTCTATTTTTTTATTCAAAAGTTACAGCAGAATTTAATTTTCAAACTCCAAAACAGAATATAAAGTTCTCAGAAAAAAAAATATTTTAGTTAACAAATACTCATACTCTACTTTAGAAAAATGGTATGGCATTTTTAATTCAGCAAAAAATAACACACCCAATAACCACAAAAATTGCATAAAGAATGATTTAAATTTTAAAATACCGAGATTTTAATGCCACATGTTAGTAAATTAAATTGAAATTGTAATAAAGAACATAATTTCTTTTTAAAATAAATTTTAAATCAATTATGTTTTTGTTTAAATAGTCTTCAAATTGAATGTTCTATTTTGGAATTTGTAAATTTGAAAGTGTTGTAACTTTTGAATAAAAAAAATTGACCTACAACTTTTGTGTTTATTGGTCTTAGAATTGAACCTACTTTAAACTCTCAAACTTTCGGTATAACGATACGGGACACCTTGTATATGTATTTAAAAATCTCGAAAACTGTTCATAATTCACCATACAAACATTTCACTTATTTGATGTTTAAAATCCCCATTAAAAAAACCGAACAAAAACCAACGTTAATTTATGAGATTTTTTGTAAGACTTTACCAGATTATATTTGGATACCTTGGATTTTGTGTGTAATATTCTGATTTGATGGATTATGTATGTTTAGGGCACAAAATTGATATTGGTTTTTGTGGAATTTTCTAAGTAAATGAAACCACACTTGACTTTGCATGAAAAGATTTTGTAAATTTTGCCAGTTTTAGTATGTCAATGATGGGTATGTATATTTTTATTTGAAATTTACGGTTGAGAATTTATAGGTTTTTGGATGACTTTGTAAGTAAAAATTATATTGCCAAAAGTATCCGATTTTGAATGGATATAATACATATGTTTTGGAGGTTTACGCATGAAATTGAGCGCGTCAGAAAATTTTTGCTATGTAAATACCGTGCTAGCATAGTGTGAGTGAAAGATTAACTTAATAATCTTGCGATTAATACGCTAATTGATAGCTAATTACTGGCGACGTATATGAGAAAATGATCATCATTTGCACTTAACCAGTATTAGTATGCAGAACCACTATAAAAGGAATGCGTGCAGTGAGACACGAACTCACGACATTTGGCTTTAGCCGCCAATGCTCTACCACCTGAGCTATGCATGCGTTCAAGCTCGTCTGCTCGACTCCACTTTATAGCTTACGTCGGCAACCATAGTGTGGAACTCGATTCATGAGACGACCTTAAAGAGTTTAATTTTGCGCATACGCCTCTTTCGTAATAATTATAATTTATTGTCGCGCCCAAGTTGCTTGATATTCGCAATCCACCAATCCAGCCGCATTGCCATCACAATTGAATTGAATCAAATGCAAATTCGTATGCAAATGAATTGTTGCTTACGCGACACCTGATTGGCGGCTGAGCGCTAAGATTTGATAATAGCAGGGGCCAGCGCATGAGTAACTCATCGTCTCATCCGATGTTCCAGCAATGTATTTAAACCTGGCGAAGAGCCAAGATACGTGCTCCCAGTTTTCCTCTCAAAACAACCGTCCATCGGTCCTTTTCAGGACCACCAAAACAAACAAAAAAGAAAGCCTTGTCTTGTGAATGCTTTTTGTTTTCAAAAAAGGAATGCACATTACTTAAAAATAAAAATTTTTGGCACTTTAAGACTTTTATACTTACAAAAATTGCTAAATGCTAGGCATGTGATGGCGTTGTGATAGTGTGCTGGGTTGTCACTCGTAAGGTCCCAGGTTCAAACCCCGCGACAACTACATAATTTTGCACATTTTTCTTCATTTTTGTTTTGTTTTATTAATGAATTTAATTTAAAAAAATGATTTTGATTCGGGTTAGGTTAGGGTTAGATGAAGGTAAGTTAGAAAACTATTTAAAAAAGTTTTTCAAATGAATAAATGAAACTGCCGGCAACGATTCAAAGTGCTAACGCGCAAGCGCCAACTGGTGCCGGCAACGATTCGTAAAAATAAAGGTTGCCGGTGCCGGCAACAAATTTTGTGGATTTTCTTTAAATACTACGTTGCTGTGAACTTGATGACACCGAAATAAATTGACGGTTTTCCAGATTTTTTTTAAAAGTGTTATTAAACTGCAAATAAATTAAAAGTTGTACGGGTGTTGTAATAATTATCCCTCTTTATAAAGCAACTTGTTTTTTTTAAATCGGCCGAAAGAAACGGTTGTTTTGAGAGGAAAACTGGGAGCACGTATCTTGGCTCTTCGCCAGGTTTAAATACATTGCTGGAACATCGGATGAGACGATGAGTTACTCATGCGCTGGCCCCTGCTATTATCAAATCTTAGCGCTCAGCCGCCAATCAGGTGTCGCGTAAGCAACAATGCATTTGCATACGAATTTGCATTTGATTCAATTCAATTGTGATGGCAATGCGGCTGGATTGGTGGATTGCGAATATCAAGCAACTTGGGCGGGACAATAAATTATAATTATTACGAAAGAGGCGTATACGCAAAATTAAACTCTTTAAGGTCGTCTCATGAATCGAGTTCCACACTGTATATACTACCTCGTTCAAGGAATTACATACACAACGACACATGAACGGAGCGCGTCAGAAAATTTTTGCTATGTGCATACCGTGCTAGAATAGTGTGAGTGAAAGATTAACGTAATAATCTTGCGATTAATACGCTAGTTGATAGCTAATTACTGGCGAGGTATATGAGAAAATGATCATCATTTGCACTTTATTAGTATTAGTATGCAGAACCACTATAAAAGGAATGCGTGAAGCGTGAAGTGAGACTCGAACTCACGACATTTGGTTTTAGCCGCCAATGCTCTACCACCTGAGCTATGCATGCGTTCAAGCCCGTCTGCTCGACTCCACTTTATAGCTTACGTCTGCAACCATATATATACTAGCTCGTTCAAGGAATTGCATACACAACGGTTTTTGTATGATTTTGCAAGTACAAAATATGTGCTAAAGTTTATCCGATTTTGCACGAAAACGTATTTATGTTTTGCTGATTAATGTATGGCAATGATGGTTACATAAGATTTGATACGGATTTGAAAATTGATGGTTTTTGTATGAAACTATTATTATTTCGGATGAGTTAATCCGATTTTATATGTAAACCCTACTTATATTTAATTGGTTTATGTATGGTAAAAACTGTTTTGCATGGTTTTATGTGAAATTGATGTTGAATGGTTTTTGTATGATTTTGTAAGTACAAAATATGTGGTAAAGTTTATCCGATTTTGTACGAAAGCGTATTTATGTTTTGCTGGTTAATGTATGCCATTGGTGGTTACATGAGATTTAATACGGATTCGTAGTTTAATGGTTTTTGAATGAAAGGACATGGATGAGTAAATCCGATTTTATATGTAAACCGAACTTATATTTTATTAGTTTTTGTATGGCAACAACTTTTTTGCCTGGTTTTGAGTGAAATTGGTATAAGTTTAAGTTCAATGGTATTTGTATGATTTTGTAGGTAAATAATGTATAGTGTGTGGTACATATTTTATCCGATTTTGTACGAAAACGTAACAATGTTTTGCAAGGATTTTTACATATTAACATTTTTAATGAGTAAAATACACATAAAATAATTACAAAATATATAAAGATGAATCGTAACTATTTACATTAACTATTGCACTTCTACATTATTAGGTATAATAGCTATCGAATCCATTTTCTTTTGATTATGGCGAATAGATTTACTTTTGAATTCTGAAATATTCACGGATGTACTTTGTTCACTATAGCCGCAAAAAATTATTTTTGATATGGTCAATTTGTAATTTGTGGTTAAAAATAAAATAAAGTAATTATATACCTAGTATTTGTTTATATGCAATACATAAACAAATATAATTAGAAATGTTGTGTGCCCATCCACATATACCATGTGTGTTATTATAAACAATATGTTTATTAACATTTTTAATATTAATTTAGTATTTTGTATGTAATTTAGTTCTAAGTAATTTGTATATTTATTGCTATCATTTCCTTAATCCTTCTATGAAATGTCTACCTTCCACTTCCTTTACAACGACCTTGTTCCTGGAAGATTATCTTAAATCCCTAAATTAGGTATTTCTAGTATTAAGCAGAATTTTGTTATTGAACATATTTAATTTAAGTACCTGTGAGTTTAACCAATCAGAGAGATACTACGAACTACGAGACCATCGACTACGAGCACCCTTAAAAGGGCTGCACACGAAGAACTCACTCTCTTTCACTCTTTCACTCTTTCACTCATTATCAAGACACAGAGACACATTTCTACTCTTTCACTCTTTCATCAAACACTCTTTCAAGTTACCAAGTTCCAGTGAACAACGTCGTCGGTTAAACCTAGTAACTGTATATTTGTAAAACCAACTGTTAGTATTTTTCTCCAAATAAACTTGTTGTATAGTAGTTAAAGTTGTTTCTTGCAAATTTAATTATTTGTCACCTTAACTACGACGCCTATCGTCCTGACCGAGTAGGTACACAACAGAAAGATGAAAACAAATATCTAGCGAATATCGTTCATAATAGCAACAAAACCAAGCAGTCTCTATGTTGTTGCAGGTGCGCGGAGCTAGCCCATTGCAATATTTTGCTTAGTTGTTAAAAACTTGCCTTAAAGGCATTTCTGCATTTGAAATAGTTCAGTGCGTGAAGTGTGTTCGTTGTTTCGTTCGTTGGACGCTTAAATGAAAAAAAGGAGTTTCACGTTTCGAAAAAAGAATATTCACGTTTAGAAAAAATATTCAGATTGCAGTAAGTTAAATTCAACATTTTTGTATATTATATATTTTTGTTTTGTTTGTTTTTTTTTAATTTAAAGCTAAAATTTTTTATAATAAGCTCTAAATAATATTTTTTCTTAAATTTAATATTGATACACTTCAAAATTTTGTTATCCGAAGTACCATGAATATTTCATTCGACTGTGGTGGATAAAAATAGTAGGTAGTAGGTATAATAAAACACCTAATGTTATGTAAATTTTTGTATGCTAGATCCAACTGGTACTTATTGTCCAGCAATCAGTGTAATCTTAATCTGAATTCTGAACAAACACATTTTTGGACCCCGTCATCCGCCAATGAGGTGGCAATGGCCGTGTCTACCTCTCTATCAATCTCTCTTTCCCGTAATCTGCCAAGTACCAGATGTACTGTAGCAATAAAAATCAAATCAAATGCTTAAACAATCTAATTGGTAAATTTAAATATACGCAGCCAACTATTTTAAATACGAATAATATTTCTTATACTTTTGCTTTAGTAATATTTGCTAATAGGTATATAAACTAAAATTTTTATTATATTCTAGATGTTTTTACTGGTCCGATTTCTATCTGATTAAAAGTTTGACATTCTTCATGTCAAGGATGTTATAAACTTTAATATGGAGAAATACAAAAAAAAACAACAATAGGAAATTTAATATGAAGTGGGTAGACGGCAAAATATACGAAGCTGTTGTGATATATGTTGCAGGTATGGCCCTAAATTTAAGTTATAGAACCAATGTACTGGTTAATTCAAGTGTAACAGGGCAGCCGTGCAAGAACAAAAAACGCTGTCCCAAAGCCTGCCCTTGATGCACTAAAATTGAGTGCCATTAAAGGTTAGATTTTGTACACCAATTTTGATTTTGTTTTAATTTCTTAATTCTAGAGGCTTACAAATTTTATCTGAAGAAGAAAGAAGCATCGGATTTTGTAATTGACCTGGAGCTTCAAAAAGTTTCTGTTTATATAGCAAGAAAGATTGAGGACCTTACTAGAGGACCTAGAAAGAACGAGGAAGTAAGTATATACGCTGCATTATATGCAAAGTAGTAAACTAATTAAATATTTCGTAGGAAAAAAATGTTAATGAAAGAGAAAACTTATTGGAGGTATGTTCATAACTTAAAATATTTCATGGTTTTTTTTTATTTATGGATAAAAAATATTTGTACCTATTTTATATGGGTACGCATGTCTTATGGTTCAAAATTATTTTAATTTTACTATTTTTTTTATCTTAAATGTATTACCCCGGGTTTTTGTACATATGTTACTCTAACCAAAAAAAAATTTTTCAAACCATTTGAAAAGAAAATTGGAATTGCATTTTTAGGATTTCGGGGAATATAAAAACGAGAGACAATAATCTTAAAGCGTTTTGTTAAAATTTTTATTTTTTAATTTTCCCCGAATAGTTAATTACTATTTTATAATTGAACCTATGAGGTGTTTACAAACCATAGGTTCACCTCTTTATTTCATTTAAGATGTTTTTGACTCTTAAAACATGTTTCTGTAGACTATATAATATACAAAAATTTAATTAAAGTGATATACATACCCAGGGCTTCATTTACACCCTCTATATTTTATTCTACATTTTAGTTTAAATTCACCTTTGTAGTATGGTAGTGATGAAGAAATTAAAAGATAATAGCAAATGAATAAAACAAATTTTTGGAATAATTTATATTTTGTTTAAACTTTTTTTTGAAAATGAATAATATTGTTTTATTTTCTTAAATTAACAATTAAAGATGGTTTTTCAAAACACCAGAACATGCGTCTCAATACTACACGTAATTAATTAATTTGAATTAATGAACATATGCAATTTACAATGGAAATAGAAAATAATAACAGTTTGCCATTTTTAGAATTAACTCTTGTAAATCTTACGTCGACCCTCAGCTTAAAACCCTTGTTGGTCTTTATTATTTTATTGGTGTTATTTAAAATAATATTTATTAAAAAGAAAGATGACCGAAAGAACGTTAATTAAATGAATAATTAATGGGTTCTTTTTTATAGGGTTAAGCCAACGTTTACATTTAGTTAAATAGTGACCAACTTGATGTTAAACAAATAGCTGAGTTATTATTTTCTTCTAAGTTGGTTTATAAAAAAGAACTAAATCCAAAATTAATACTTGAACTTACTTGTTCTTAACTTGCAAAATCAAAATCCTGATCGAGCCAAGTTCACTTTTATTTAAATTTCTTTGCTAAAGTATTTTAGGTTTTATTGGGAACTTATTGAAGATTATTAAAAAAACCAATATTTAATTAATATTAAATATATTTAAAAAAATGGTAGTATTAAGATAAAAATAAATAATAAAAAAAAAATTATAAATAAAGAAATTCACTGAAAAATAATTATAAAAAAAAAACTAATGAAAAAAAAAATGATCTTGACAATTTAAAATGTTAAATATAATTATAATTTTAACATAAATTTCAAATAAGATACAACTTTTTTAAGAACCAATAGAAACCTTAAAACATTCCACAAATCATACGATAAACGAACAAAGCAAAAATGAAAAATTACTAACTTTTTGAATAAAATTAAATAAACGTCTAATGACAATAAAGTGAAAGAAAAAAACGCGTCACGAACAAACTAAAATGAACTTGACTGATCAGAGTTAAGAACAAACATTACTCTAGATCAGAACATTATGGAATTCAATGATTTTAAGGTTTCTTTACAATTTATAGACTTTGCTTGGCATCCCTTATTACGTCATAACTTACTTAAGTAAAGACGCCAATCAAAGCCTCTTATTGGTTCTAATAATAAAGTAGGGCAAACCAAATTCATCCCTAAGCTCGAGGTGAATTTGGTAGCCTACGCTTAATCTCTAACGTCGAATAAAATAATTTTCTTTTTCTCAAACTATGATCAAACAACTAAAATCTGAAAATTTACAATAATACAAATATCTGCCAAACACTAATTATGACATTAAAAATATAAAATTTAAATAAATAATAAAATATTATTTAATTCAAATGTAGTAAAAAAACTTAAGTGTTTAGTTTATGTCTTGCTCAGTTGACCTGACTTAGCAGTTTCACCCTCCATCCGTTGGTAGGCAATAAATTTGTCCACACTTAATCCAAAGAATAACAAGGGTGCATTACTTAATACCCCGGACATAAACAAAACACTCGTGAGAAACAAAATTTTATCATAAAGAAAACTAAACTATTTTTACTTGTTTAAATCAACTACAAAGTAAATTATTTTATTCCTAACATAAATATTAAAAAAATTAATAAAACTGGAGATGTAATAAATGATATATTTACATCCCTCCCTACATAAAATAAGAGCATACCTGGTCGTTTCTGTCTACAAATTACAAATTACCAATAAATTCATTAAAATTTTACTTGAACAATAAAAATAAATTCTTACAATGATAAAAAAAAAATCCGAAACTATTACTCAAGAATCTTGTGTTCCTTCTTACATGGTTCCTCAATTCTGTTCCGGTCCTTTACGTCTCCATCCTTAATTAATTGTGATGATCTTCTGAATTTTTCAATTGTATTAGGCCCTACTCGGTTCAGACCTATGCAATTAGTTTCCAATTTTCTTCATGTATTATAACTTCCACGTACTACACCATCAAGAAACACCTCTTCGTATAAACTTTCCATTCCTTTCGTTGAAATATATCTGGATATTTTACCATGGCGTTGTTTCCAACCAGGCACCACAACAAGTTTTGTTCTAAAATTTCATGGCAGATCAGATTCTTATAAAAGCAAAGAATTTATAACACGAGACATAACTTTCAACTTACGCAAAAAAAATCGACCATTCTTATTTTCCAAAATTACTTTATCTAACTTGATCTTTCGAAATTGTCAACAAATGTGTTCTATTACAAATAATCAAGATCTTCAACACATCTTTATGGTCAAACACTTTGACCTCTGACTAACATCATTCACAACATTCGTTCCTAATTATCAATAATATGAAATACAAAATACTAATACAGGAACTATCACTTGGACAGGTAGTAACAACTTAATGTACTACCATACTCCGACCAAGGATATAACAACTTTCATTTGGACAGGTAGTAACGAAGTACTACAAAACTCCGACCAAAGAAACTACAACAATAATTTTTCTTGGACAAGTAGTAACTAAATACTACGAAACTCCGACCAAGAAAAAAAAATAACAACATTTTCACTTGGACAGGTAGTTACAACTTAATGAACTACAAAACTCCGACCAAGGAACAACTAACAAATCTTTCAATTGGACAGGTAGTTACAACTTAACGAACTACAAAACTCCGACCAAGGAACAAATACAAAACAACTTTTCTTTGGACAGGTAGTAACAGAGTACTACAAAACTCCGACCAAAGAAACTACAACAATAATTTTTCTTGGACAAGTAGTAACTAAATACTACGAAACTCCGACCAAGAAAAAAAAATAACAAAATTTTCACTTGGACAGGTAGTTACAACTTAATGAACTACAAAACTCTGACCAAGGAACACATACAAAACAACTTTTCTTTGGACAGGTAGTAACAGAGTACTACAAAACTCCGACGAAAGAAACTCTAACAACTTTTCTTGGACAAGTAGTAACTAAATACTACGAAACTCCGACCAAGAAAAAATAATATTACTTTCGGTACTACAATTACTACAAATTACATTTCATAAACGGGTAGTTATTTCTAACTACAAAATACTCCGACCAGGGGTATGATTATCTCCAATACCACTTACTATCTCTGACAGTTTTCAATAAAGTGTGATCAGTACCTTATTTCTAACCGCTACATACAACAACAAAACTTCAAACAAAGATAATCATACCACATCCTCAGGAAAATATTTCCTGCACTACACACGTTACAAAAAAAATCTACTCTACTTATCTGAATTTCCTTCTTATAACAAATTCCTTACTACTTTTTGAGAATATTCAAACTTACAACCCCTGAAAAATTTTCTACTAAATTCTCCACATAACACTTACAAAGCAAACTTCTTAAATGCTGATTTGACAAACAAGAATAAAAATAAAAAAAAACTAACTTCAATTAATTCTAGGTTATTGAGATTAAACATTAACTACTAATTTATTAAATTTTGAAAAAATATAAATTTTCTATGACTCATGTGAGAACATTAAAAAAAATCTAAAACTTAAACTTTTCCGGAAAAACATTGTAAGTGTGTCCAACATTATTGCAACAAAAGCATAATATTTGTGGAGATTTATGTGAATACTACGTTAACCCCTCAGCTAACCCTGGGTCTAGATGATTAAAATAAAAAAAAAATAGAAATTACGAAAAGATTAAAGGCAGCGAATAAAATTATTAATTTTAATGGGTTCTTTTTTAAATGGTTGGGTTAACGTCACAAATAACTAAAAATTTTAATAAATAAAATTTTAAAGACCCTTTTGAGAATGTAAAGTACAAAAAAAAAATATTAAACGTCCAATGCTGAGAATTTGTATTTTTCTTGCTTTTATTTAGTAAATAAAAAAAAACTTCACCTACCTTATTTCCCCTGCAGAGTTGAAGGGTGACACTTATTTAAACCAATTAAACTGTTCTAAGGTAATTTGTTTCTTATAGTTACAATAAAAAAAAAATTAGAATATGAAATTCGAAGCTTGAAAATAAAATCAACTAAATTGAACAATAAAAATTATTTATTCAATTAAAAATAACAACAACAAAAAAAATATAATTAAAATAAAGAGTAAAAATATAAAAAAAAAACTACAAAAAAAATGAATTGAAAATAAAAACGGTCAGAAACAAATTATTACCTTAAGAACAACAAAATATTGAAAATAAAACAAAACTACATTATGACTTAACAACGTGTTAAAATCACGGCGTGAATTACTTTAAAATTAAAGAACATTCCCTTTTATAGCTTAGTCAGGGGGTGGCGCTAAGTCTCTTGACTTAAGACGCCCTCTACACACGAGCATACCACTTTTACCCTGGAACTAAACTAGAAAAGGGGGTTGCCTATGATCTAACCCTACGCACGAATTTACGAATTTACTTAAGTTCTTTGTAATAATGTATTTCTGACTTCTGAGCTTTATCTTAAATTACTAAAAATACCTACAAAAACAAAATAAACCAATATTACTATTTTAGTTTACTGAAATTACAAATACAATTAATTGTATTACCAATTTTAATTATAAAACCATCCAACAGGGGTTTTAACCAATATATATGTATAGAAATATTAAATCTATAAATTTAAGTAAATTAAAAATAAAATTACAATATTATCAAAGTCGTTTTGTTTAAATTTTTAATTCATATTTTAACTAAACAAAATGATTTTAAATCATTGTGTAAACAACGCGTGAGAACATCCCCTGTAACGCGTACAAGGGCACCCCCTCAACCGATGTCTAGACTCAATAAAATACAAATATTATAGTTAACATATGTGGATTGGAACAACAAATCCCTTAACTTGACGATACTTAAATTTTTCTTTAAAAAGTAATAAAAACGCGTTCTCACCCTGGGAGCGTGAGAAATATTCCGAAATGATCTAAACAAAACGACCCCTTATTATTTTCTTATCTTAATATTTAGAAATGCTTAATTCACATTTAGGACAATTTATTCGTAAATGACTCCCATCTCCACAATTCCAACATAATTTTGACATATTAGGAAATAATTTTAAAAGTTAACGACGCGAAATTTTTGGTTTTACTTTAGGTAACACATTTACCGACTTTTCATTACTCTCCTGCTTCTTAAATAAATTAATTCTGACTTCTTTAATCATATCTGCTTTAGTAATTTTAATTTCACTTTTAAATAATTTCTCACATGCTTCTGCAAAGGATAAAGCCTCATAAACAGTATTAAATTCTGTTCGTTTCTCAAGAATACTGTTACACAATCTAGTATCTATTCCTTCCAAAAATTGTTTAAATACGAAATGATTTCTCAAAATTGAATTTGATACTGAATTTTTATCGTTTACTTTATACGGAAAAATTTTATTACCAACTATTTCTAACCTTACAACAAATTCAGCTAAATTTTCACCTTCTTTACGATAAATATTTTCGAAATGCTTTTCCGTAAATACTTCTAATTTCTTTCCGAAAATACTCAATAACCAAAGGCACAACGAATTAAAATCATTTGGTCTTCTGTCCAAAGGTACTTCATAAAAATAATTACGAGCCCTTCCTTTCAATTTTAATTTCATTAAATTAAAGGCTTGAATTTCATTCCAACCAAAACATTTTATTATTGTTTTAATTTCTGCTATAAAAATATTTATATCACTATTATCTGAAAAATTTTCAATCATATTAATATCAAAATTTAAATTATAAAAATTACTGAACTTATTATCAAAAGATTTAACATCTGAATTTTCTACACTTTGAAAATCTTCACTATTAATATCCATGTTTATTGTAATTGATATAAAATATAAAAACAAAAACTCCAGAAACTATAACTTCGAATGTACAACTACAAGTTAGAAAAAAAAATTCAAGTCTCTGTCAAGTCTATAATTAGAAGTATCAAATGATTTTAATTTACCTACTTTCAAACCTAATAATAAAAAAATTACACTGCAAATCAACAAATCTAAAATACCTAATTAATTAAATAAACAGATATTTAATTTAATTAATTAACTATTACTACTATAACATTTCTTTTCGAAAGATAAGGGAATTCACACATGTTCTGATCCATAATTTAAAAAAAATACTACTAATTACACTTATCCAAAACAATACCACAACAAACAATATGATGTGAAAAAAAAATCGTCAAAAATACCAAAAATGAAATATAATTCAGAAAAAAAAAATTAAAGATTTTACAAACCACCAAAGAAGAAAAATTTTTACATCCTCCGCCAATGTAGGCAGCGGTGGGATGTAAAAATCCTACCGACTGCGCCAATGTAAATCTTACGTCGACCCTCAGCTTAAAACCCTTGGTCTTTATTATTTTATTGGTGTTATTTAAAATAATATTTATTAAAAAGAATGATGACCGAAAGCACGTTAATTAAATGAATAATTAATGGGTTCTTTTTTTTATAGGGTTAAGCCAACGTTTACATTTAGTTAAATAGTGACCAACTTGATGTTAAACAAATAGCTGAGTTATTATTTTCTTCTAAGTTGGTTTATAAAAAAGAACTAAATCCAAAATGAATACTTGTACTTACTTGTTCTTAACTTGCAAAATCAAAATCCTGATCGAGCCAAGTTCACTTTTATTTAAATTTCTTTGCTAAAGTATTTAAGGTTTTATTCGGAACTTATTGAAGATTATTAAAAAAACCAATATTTAATTAATATTAAATATATTTAAAAAAATGGTAGTATTAAGATAAAAATAAATAATAAAAAAAAAATTACAAATAAAGAAATTCACTGAAAAATAATTATAAAAAAAAACTAATGAAAATAAAATACATAATCTTGACAATTTAAAATGTTAAATATAATTATAATTTTAACATAAATTTCAAATAAGATACAACTTATTTAAGAACCAATAGAAACCTTAAAACATTCCACAAATCATACGATAAACGAACAAAGCAAAAATTAAAAATTACTAACTTTTAAAATAAAATCAAATAAACGTCTAATGACAATAAAGTGAAAGAAAAAAACGCGTCACGAACAAACTAAAATGAACTTGACTGATCAGAGTTAAGAACAAACATTACTCTAGATCAGAACATTATGGAATTCAATGATTTTAAGGTTTCTTTACAATTTATAGACTTTGATTGGCATCCCTTATTACGTCATAACTTACTTAAGTAAAGACGACAATCAAAGCCTCTTATTGGTTCTAATAATAAAGTAGGGCAAACCAAATTCATCCCTAAGCTCGGGGTGAATTTGGTAGCCTACGCTTAATCTCTAACGTGGAATAAAATAATTTTCTTTTTCTCAAACTATGATCAAACAAGTAAAATCTGAAAATTTACAATAATACAAATATCTGCCAAACACTAATTATGACATTAAAAATATAAAATTTAAATAAATAATAAAATATTATTTAATTCAAATGTAGTAAAAAAACTTAAGTGTTTAGTTTAGTCTTGCTAAGTTGACCTGACTTAGCAGTTTCACCCTCCATCCGTTGGTAGGCAATAAATTTGTCCACACCTAATCCAAAGATAACAAGGGTGCATTACTTAATAACCCAGACATAAACAAAACACTCGTGAGAAACAAAATTTTATCATAAAGAAAACTAAACTATTTTTACTTGTTTAAATCGACTACAAAGTAAATTATTATATTCCTTATATAAAAATTTAAAAAAAATCAAAAGATTAATAAAACTAAAGATGTAATAAATGTTATATTTACATCCCTCTCTACTTAAAATGAGAGCATACCTGCTCGTTTCTGTCTACCAAAGTTACAAATTACAAATTACCAATAAATTCATTAAAATTTTACTTGAACAATAAAAATTAATTCTTACAATGATAAAAAAAATCCGAAACTATTACTCAAGAATCTTGTGCTCCTTCTTACATGGTCCCTCAATTCTGTCCCTGTCCTTTACGTCTCCATCCTTAATTAATTGTGATGATCTTCTGAATTTTTCAATTGTATTAGGCCCTACTCGGTTCAGACCTATGCAATTAGTTTCCAATTTTCTTCATGTATTGTAACTTCCACGTACTACACCATCAAGAAACACCTCTTCGTATAAACTTTCCATTCCTTTCGTTGAAATATATCTGGATATTTTACCATGGCGTTGTTTCTAACCAGGCACCACAACAAGTTTTGTTCTAAAATTTCATGGCAGATCAGATTCTTATAAAACCAAAGTATTTATAACTAACACAAGACATGACTTTCAACTTACGCAAAAAATCGACCATTCTAATTTTCCAAAATTACTAAAGTAAATCTAACTTGATCTTTCAAAATTGTCAACAAATGTGTTCTATTACAAATAATCAAGATCTTCAACACATCTTTATGGTCAAACACTTTGACCTCTGACTCACATCATTCACAACATCCGTTCCTAATTATGTATTAGCAACAATATGAAATACAAACACTAATACAGGAACTACAACTATCACTTGGACAGGTAGTAACAACCTATTGTACTACCATACTCCGACCAAGGATATAACAACTTTCATTTGGACAGGTAGTAACGAAGTACTACAAAACTCCGACCAAAGAAACTACAACAATAATGTTTCTTGGACAAGTAGTAACTAAATACTACAAAACTCCGACCAAGAAAAAAAAATAACAAAATTTTCACTTGGACAGGTAGTTACAACTTAATGAACTACAAAACTCCGACCAAGGAACAACTAACAAATCTTTCACTTGGACAGGTAGTTTAGTTACAACTTAACGAACTACAAAACTCCGACCAAGGAACAAATACAAACCAACTTTTCTTTGGACAGGTAGTAACAGAGTACTACAAAACTCCGACCAAAGAAACTACAACAATAATGTTTCTTGGATAAGTAGTAACAAAATACTACGAAACTCCGACCAAGAAAAAAAAATAACAAAATTTTCACTTGGACAGGTAGTTACAACTTAATGAACTACAAAACTCCGACCAAGGAACAACTAACAAATCTTTCACTTGGACAGGTAGTTTAGTTACAACTTAACGAACTACAAAACTTATTACCAATTGAGCTAAAATGGGTGACGCAGGATTTCCCATTGCAGTACCATCCAACTGCTCATAAAAACAATTATCATAATTGAAATAACTTGAGTTAAATATGAATCTAATGATAGATAGGAAATTTCTTTTTTGTATGTTAGTATACGCGGAGATGGTACTCCAATGTGAATTAACAATGTCAACTTCTGTGGGATATTAGTGAAAAGGGACTTCACATCAAACGAAACAAGAACGTAATCATTTGGGATATTTAAATCTTTCACCATCTCGACCAATTCAGTCGAATTTTTTATACTAAAGGTGGACAAAGAAGCAAATTCAGCTAAAGGAACATGGATAAGTTTTGCTAATTTAACCGAAGGTGTTTGTATACATGATACCACCGGTCTAACTGGGGTATTATCTTTGTGAACTTTAGGAAGACCCTACAACTTAGGAAATTTACAATTATGTGTGATTGACATTGTTGCCTCATCAGACTTGACATCCTCATCACTTTCCAATGAGGAAGAAAAACGAAGAAAATAATTGATATTTTTATATCTTCTATTCTAGAAATCACAATTATAAATAAGTTGTTTTTTGTTTCAATTCGATACGACAAATATTAACGTAAGTATAAGCGTTTGAATTTTAAGAAAATTAGCCCCTCCGCTTCAACTACGCGATGTATTCTGACGTCATTTCTTCCGAACGCTGTCCGTTCCGTACACGCGTATAGTGCAGTTGATTGTTTTTAGACGTTTTTTATAGTTATTATCTTTTAATACTCTGATAAAATATTACTATTAGTTATTAATTAAAGTAGGAGAATTATTTATTAATTTAAAATTTACTTCTTTATAATTTTTTACTTATGAAATTTCACTTTAAATGTTATACAACTTTAGTGTGGTTTTTACAAGTGTGTAGCGTTTCAAATTAAAAATTTGAAAGTTAATAATTTTGGGTTGTAGTATAAAGAAATATGGTTTTCTAACAAATGAGTAAAGGTGTATTGTTAAAAATTCATATTTCGCTTAATAACTAAAATTAAAAAACGAAAATTCGTACAGATAAGTTTGTAAAAATTATCGATATTATCTTATTAAATTTTTTAAAATTTAATTATTTTTTAAGGTACATTACCTAGAAAAATTTTGTTTTGTTTGAGTTTTTGGGGGGTAAAATTTTTTTGGAGAAGTGTAGAGGGCAAGTGACCCCCTACATTTCATCTATTTTCTATTATCTTTCATTTGCGGGGTCGATTTTGAAAAGATTCGAAAATATATTTTTTGAGATATTTTTAAGGCTTAAAATTTGTCATGGAAATCGATTTTTATTGTTTTTCTCGAAAACTATAAAAGTTAGCGATTTCAAATTTTTACCAAAGGTAAACACCATAGATAGACGCGTTTTAAAAAATATTTTGTTATAATCGGTTAAACAGTTTTTTTGGAAAAAATTGGCAAAGTTTTGGTAAAATTTTGGTACAAATACGGGCCTGGACGACGTAATTTTATACCGAAAATTAAAATTTTCAGAGAATTTGGTGGGGGAGGTAACGGTGCGAATTTTAAGCTATTACTCGTCGCGGCGGTTCTAATAGATTAGAAGATATTAATTATTTTGTGAAAAGTAAAAAATTTCAGACCGCAATTTTGGTTCCAAACATTTTCGGCCATAACTCGATAACGAAAGGCGATAGCGAAGTGATTCTTCTTTATCGTAAAGTGGACCACGAAAGCTTTCCGAAAATGTACATTGCGTTTGGGTAGAATAAAATTTGAGGGACTGATTAAACCGAAACTCGAATAAAAATGCGACTTTTTTAAATGCGATCTTAAAAAATTTAAGATTTCGTTGTTTTTTCAAAATTTAAAAAACCCTATGCGTGGGCGGTTTTAATACCAAGAGTAGATTTATCAGAATTTTTAAAAATGAAAATCCGTTAAAAATAGGCCGACGGGAGCCGCCGACCCCTAAATTCAACATTTTTACGCCATGACTTTTTAACCGCGCAAAATTTAAAAATGCACTATGCTCATTACACCACAAATATTGTTGTTCTTTGATAATCTGATGTAAAATTGAGAAAATTTTAAAAATTGACGGCTGCAGAGGGGGCTGACCAAAGCGTGCGTTTGAGCTATTTTATTAAAGTCGGCGTCGAAAAAGCACTAATTTCAAACTACAAATTTGAGGGCGCCAAAAGTACAGAAAAAATTAAGATATCAAAAAAAGCGCTCGTTTCCTGATGTAGCGCGGTATGTAGATGGCAAATCAAAAAACCGCGATTTTTTTTCACCTGCCGATCTTCTAATCGAAGCCGCACAGTTTTAGCAAATTTTGCCGACCGTATAACCCGCGCGAGGCGACTAGGAAATAATGATGTCACTCAGCTCGCAAACTTTGTTAATTAATTGCGAAGCCATTTTAAGTGCTAGACCAAAAATTCATATTGCAAAATTCAAGTTAAAAGGTACTCTTTTATTTAAAATTATAAAAAAAAAATTGTTTACAGACTCATTGTTTCACAATCATATTAGACATATTTTGAAATTTATTAGTCGGGTCTTTTTTCAACAACCTATACACCGATTGATCATTCAACAATTCTAACATTTTATTCTCATAGTCTATACTATTTAAGATGACTGTACTATTTCCTTTATCAGCTCTAACCACAGTGACATTCTTATTCTTTTTCAAAAAATCTCTAGCTTTATTATAATCATTAAAAATTATAGATTCATTATTTCTTTTTCCAATCGCTCTATCATAATCAATAATACCATTTGTTATGACATTAACACATCTCGCTCTTATTAATTCTTTTTCCTCAAAATCCAAATCATGTATATTATTAATTGCATATTCAACATCTTTGATAATGGCTAAGTTAGGTATAATTCTTGGCATGATACTAAATTTAGGTCCTAAACTTAAAATATTATTAACCTCATTTGGTAGAATAATATCACTTTTGTTAATTAGCCAATTAGGCTGTACATTATAAACATTATCAGTTGTTTTTGCAAGTAGACCCTTTAATTTTTTAATATTACTCTCTTTAAATTTGTTAAAATATCTTTCAAACTCTTTAAAGTCAAATGATCTAATTACAATTCTATCATCAACCTCCATATTCATATCTAAATAATTATTAATATTAGACTTAACTAACATAAAGCTTTTCAACTCCCACGCTGTAATCTTGATTTCTGCATTAAGTAGTTTTTTTATGAAGTTGTTTCTAATTGTTTCTACTTGTCGGTGGTAAGAATGGCTTTTACCTAATTAACTCTAAATCTAAGAAAGGTAGGCGATTATCTCTTTCTTTTTCCATAGTAAATTGTATTTTGGGGTGTATGCTATTAAAAATTGCTAACGTTGACTCTATCTTATCCCCAGGCAGAACAATAAGGATCTCATCAACGTATATTCTTAAAAGAGGAATTGTGAAGTCAATCAATGGCAATATTCTACTTAAAATTTCATTCATTACAAATTGAGCTAAAATGGGTGACGCAGGATTTCCCATTGCAGTACCATCCAACTGCTCATAAAAACAATTATCATAATTGAAATAACTTGAGTTAAATATGAATCTAATGATAGATAGGAAATTTCTTTTTTGTATGTTAGTATAGGCGGAGATGGTACTCCAATGTAATCTTGATTTCTGCATTAAGTAGTTTTTTTATGAAGTTGTTTCTACTTGTCGGTGGTAAGGATGGCTTGTACCTTATAACTTATTCACACAACCAATATTCTCCAAGGTATGCCCGGGATATATTCCATTATCTCTGCACTTTAGTAGAAATATTCTTCTATTCTTCCATGATGCTGCTTTTTTATTAACCTTCAATAACTTCTTGATCTCTCCATGCAACATGCAACTTAAAAACGTATGTGAAGTTAGCAATAGATTCCAGCAATAGATTATTTTTGGTAAAATATCCAAAAATAAAACTAAAAAAACAGTTCCCATAGTATATTTTTGATATTACTAAGAGGGTAAAGCAAAACCAACCCATAATCGGCTCCTACCCCTAAATTTTGGGGGTAAAATTGAAAAAAAATATATTTTTTTGCGAAGTTCACTTTTTTTTAAGTTTTTATTTTTCAGAACTAAACTTAACAGTATTATCAACAAAATGTCCGAAAATTAAAATGATACTATTTTTTGTTTTCTATTTATGGCGCCTCAAAGTTAGCTCGTATAGCGCCGACTAATGCTAATTCGCGCAGTTAGCAAAATATTCACAAAATATGCAGTTCACCTTTATTTTAATTTTTTTTTTCAAATATGCATTCCCAATAATATTCTTAATAAATTTTGAGAAAATAAAATTCATACTATTTTTCGTTTTTAAATTGCAACCTTTCAAAGTTGATAAATTTGTCTTTTCCGTGAGTGCGCTACCAGAAAAACTTACATAAAATGTGGAGTTCACCTTTTATTTTTAATTTTATTTCATATAAGCATTCCTAATAATATTCTAAACAAACTTTAAAAAAATAAAATTGATATTATTTTTTGTTTTTAAATTGCAACCCTTCCAAGTTGATAAATTTGTCTTTTCGTGAGTGCGTTACCAGAAAAACTTACATAAAATGTGGAGTTCACCTTTTATTTTTAATTTTATTTCATATAAGCATTCTCAATGATATACTAAACAAATTTTTAAAAAATAAAACTAATACTTACGCGTTAAAGTTTATAATTTCATCAAGTCGAAGTTCTTCTTGTAGCATTTATTGTCATTTTTATAGATACACACTTTATTTGTTGATGTAAAGTAAAAATGACACCAATAAGAATGTTTAAGAGTAAAAGTTATAAAGTTTTGCATAGATCACAAATATAGTTTTTAGTTAGCGATATATTAGCACAAATGATGTGGTCGTTTCGATGACATTTTACACATGTTAGCTTGTCCTCGAACTCCTCAGTCTGTTGCCCACAGTATACGCAGGAACTAGGTTTAATTTCCGATTTTGAAGTAATTTGGTGTTTTAAGTAAATTCTGTATAATACAGGATTAAAGCCGATATCCATAGAATTATTATTTATTAAATTTTCCACATAATATAATACATATACTCCACAGTTCCACTCATCTGATTGAGATTGTACAGGATAATATGAAGATTCTTCAAGAGTAGTTAACGTCACAATACTATTCATGATTTTTTAGTTTCATTGAAATTTTTCGAAAATAAGACTCAGATTTTCGTTTACTTGGAAACTTAGGGTCATAATATTGTATTACATTTCTTTCCATGTCTATATATAACAGAGTAAAATGATTTGATTCTAATATTGGAATAAATAGTTTTTTTGTTGTAAGAGGAATCGATAACTTTGAATTTTTACTTCTAAAAAAATTTTGTACTTGATAAACAAACAGAAATGTAACATCGTTAAAAGTGTGGCTCATAAGGTTAAGACAATAATCAACTGTCAAGTTATCAAGCCACATTTCCAAACCATTTTTAGCAATATTAAGAGTTTTAAAACTTGAATAGTATAATCCTTCAGAAGCAAATCTTGATACCAAATAATCACGTTTACTACAAAGCTGTTTAATTTCTGGAATAGAAACCATTGAATAATATTTTAAATTATGGCTGTCATCCTGAAAAATTTTGAGGTCTTTATCGTCACTTAGTTTTATTTCCATCTAATTCTGCTTCGAATTCTTTTCCTTTCTTTTTTGTTTTTCTTGATTTTTAAGGTTTGTAATAAACCGCTGCTTGAAATAGGTATGTTTATTTTTTATTCGTTTACACCACCTTTCTTCTGAAATCGTAGTTTCTTTGGAGGCACATCTTTTAGTTTCCAAATTAAATTTGTGTTCTTTATATTGTGATATGTTGTAGTCTCTAATTTTTCTGATAAATCTGGAACACTTTATGTGCAAATGTTTTTCCAAAATGTTGTTTTTCACAATTCCGAACCACCTTTCTACGACGGCGTTACTAGATCTACATTCCGAAAATAAACTTGTCCATAAAGGTAAGTATGGTATGTAGTGTCTAACAAAATACTGTAAGAAGTCTTCACTGCAGAAAACATTTTCTATATTCCCAATTTTTGAGCTTGCTTTATATTTTGAATTCGTCAAAACTTCAACAAAATATATAAAAAACTTATTGCGTTTATAAAAAGCATCTTTTGTTTTCTTCGGGTTTATATTAAGTAATTGGTCTTCTGTTTCTAACTCGTCAGGAATATAAGACGAAACTCCAGGACCCGAACCTATCAAACTACTTTTGGCACTTAAGACTTCATTATCTTCATATGTATGTGATAATAATACAAATAAATTAAATATTGTTTCTTTGATATTTGCGAAGTTAGATTGGTCGATAAGTGACGCCATTATTTCTTTTAATATTGTTTGAACATATTTTTCTTTAAAATAATTGTTAACATCTCTTGCTAATAATTTCATCAAATGAGCACAACATATTCTTAATTTAATGATTGAATTTAAATCAATCGTAGAATCAATAGTTTTATCAAAAAACATGTTGCAATAATCCAGTAGTGATCTACAATTCCATGCCTCTAAAACAGCATTTAGTAAAGCCATACTAAAATCAGTAGTAACGTCATTAAAAATGGGCCATTTAAGTAAGTTTTTAATGCAAAAATATTTAAATTCTAATAACCACGCAGAAATACTTCCTACGTCATGTTTAACGGAAACCATTTCCAAAACTGGAATTATTTTGTTTCTTGTAGTTTGTACCACCCCAGCATAATACAGCACCCGCTTACATTTTTTAAATGGCCTGCGAACAACTGATCCTGTAGCATCTATATAAATACTTGGCAAATTTGGAGTACTTATCACATACTTCTTGATAAACTCTATCTGTTCTCTACTAAATATATACACTGCAAGAGGCTCATAAACTTTAAAAATGTAGTTACCGTTTTCTCTGGCCATCAGCACCATATCGTAAACATCATCCACTGACCTATCCATAATAGCACGAGTCTCGCTTTTAATTTTGCGATAAACTCTTGAAGACTTGGCTTTTCGGAGATTTTTTGTGTATGAAATATTTTTTATACAAGATTTTACATCTTCCTTCCTGATATGAACAACCTCTGAATGTTCTAAACGTTTTCCTAAAATAATCCTTTCTATTCCCCTTACTTGTCTAGATAATTGTTTTTCGTGACGAAAATTTGGTGTGTTACTATATAGAAATCCCTCAAGTCCTTTGGCATTTATAAAACATTTAAGTTTAAAAAGTTTACTTTCAAGATAACTACAGTATCCGTAAATAATAATAGATTTTTTCAAATAATTGATGTTTTTGAAATTAAAAATACACGTTTCACTAATTTCATCTATTTTTTCTCTTAAAAATTGTAATAATCTTTTTTGAATTTTTTAAGTTTACAATTATAAATTTGTTCCAATTGTTCAATACAAACATGGAAATTTCCTTCGGAGTGATTACAATCTTTAAATGAAATTGGATTAGAATTTAAATCTGATGGGTAAACGTTTGTAGAGCTGAATGATAAAATTAAGTTTGATTCAATGGCATTTTGTTTATATGTTGTCAAAAAATTTGGATTAATATCATTTAAGTTATTTTCTGTTACATCTAAAGTGATTCCATTGATTGTATCGCTCACTGATATTGACATTTCAGGATTTTTCTTGTCATTTTCGGGTTGTTCATAATTTTCTTCAATATCCATTAATATTGACATTTGAAAAGATGTGTAATCATTTTCGGGCTGTTTACAATTTTTGTCAATATCAATAATTTTTGATGTATCAATTTCGTCAGTATCAATTGATACCGCATCAAATATTTTTGAATCAAAAGACTTATTTAATGATAAGTCTTCAACTTTAATATTATGTGACAAGATTTCGCTAGAAATTAAAACATTGTTTTCCTCGTTAATGGGTGTCGAGATCGTAGCAATTTGTGTACAGATTCTGTTTAAATTTCTACTATTAATCAATTTAAATAATTCCATAGTTCGAGTTTTTATTATAGTAATCAAACGTAACCTGTTCAAATTATTGTCCTGGCCCAGTAAAAGGATTGCCGCAGTTTTAATAATGTCATCGCAACTTCGTAAACGACGAATTTTACTCTTATTTACACAAATTGAACTTAAGTAATTAGCTAATTCCACAATAATATGTTCAGACTCCATTATGTACTCAAAATTTGTTTATAGTATACACCCTGCACTCGATTTTTTGCGTATTTAGAAACAAAATTCACGTCCTTTAACAGACACGTGCATTCAAGCCGAACACGAAATTTTTTTGAGCTCAGCTACTAAATCTATGCGCATGCATTCAAAATTCAACTGATGCAGCGTTTTTTAGAAACGCACTTTCGCACCTGTTAAATTTAAAAACGAAAAATAGTATCAATTTTATTTTCTTAAAATTTGTTTAGAAAATTAATGGGAATGCTTATTTGAAATAAAATTTAAAATAAAAGGTGAACTCCATATTTTATGTAACTTTTTCTGGTAGCGCACTCACGAAAAGACAAATTTATCAACTTTGAAGGGTTGTAATTTAAAAACAAAAAATAGTATCAATTTTATTTTTTTAAATTTGTTTGGAATATTATTAGGAAAGCTTATATGAAATAAAATTAAAAATAAATGGTGAACTCCACATTTTATGTAAGTTTTTCAGGTAGCGCACTCACGGAAAAGACAAATTTATCAACTTTGAATGGTTGTAAATTAAAAACAAAAAAATAGTATCAATTTTATTTTTCTTAAATTTGTTTAGAATATTATTAGGAATGCCTATATGATATAAAATTAAAAATAAAAGGTGAACTCTACATTTTGTGTAAGTTTTTCTGGTAACGCACTCACGAAAAGACAAATTTATGAACTTTGAAGGGTTGTAATTTAAAAACAAAAAATAATATCAATTTTATTTTTTAAAAATTTGTTTAGAACATTATTAGGAATGCTTATATAAAATAAAAGGTGAACTCCATATTTTATGTAAGTTTTTCTGGTAACGCACTCACGAAAAGACAAATCTATCAACTTTAAAGGGTTGTAATTTAAAAACAAAAAATAGTATCAATTTTATTTTTTTAAAATTTGTTTAGAATATTATTAGGAAAGCTTATATGAAATAAAATAAAAAATAAAAGGTGAACTCCACATTTTATGTAAGTTTTTCTGGTAGCGCACTCTCGGAAAAGACAAATTTATCAACTTTGAAGGGTTGTAATTTAAAAACGAAAAATAGTATCAATTTTATTTTCTCAAAATTTGTTAAGAATATTATATGGAATGCATATTTGAAAAAAAAATGAAATAAAAGGTGAACTGCATATTTTGTGAAGATATTGCTAACTCCGCGAATTAGCATTAGTCGGCGCCATACGAGCTAACTTTGAGGCGCCATAAATAGAAAACAAAACATAGTATCATTTTAATTTTCGCACATTTTGTTGATAATACTGTTAAGTTTAGTTCTGAAAAATAAAAACTTAAAAAAAGTATTTTTTTGTTTCAATTTTACCCCCAAAATTTAGGGGTTGGAGCCGATTAAGAGTTTTATTTTTGGATATTTTACCAAAAATAATCTATTGCTGGAATCTATTGCTAACTTCACATAAGTAACTTAAAACCATATTTTTGTCGAAACTTGTTCAAAAAACTTATCTTGCCGTTGTATTTCAATAATAACCGATTCTCGTAGCGAAACGTTACAATAGATGTAATTTGAAGTAATAAAGAGAGTCCGATAAGCCGAAGAGTTTTATTTCATTACTATCTTACGGACGCGAATATTAAAACTTGACAATGGACAAAGGACAAAGGATTATAACGAAATATTTCGGGTAGTTAATTGTAATTATATGAGGTAGGTAATACCTTCATAATTATAAATTTTTTTCGCATAGTTTAGCTACATTTCTGAGAAATTTTAACTTTGAACCGTTTTAACGGCCAAACAAAAAATACCAGAAATATAAATCTTTTTGTTCATTAGTTATAATTGGGATGATTTTATATAATACAATAAAGTTTACATTTTTTTATTTTAATTTTCAAAGCTTGAAGCGCTGTAACGGCCAAACACAAAATACCAAAACATATTTCTTTGCGAATTTTGTTTATTAGTTATAATTCTGAGGATTTTTAGTAAAAAAATCTTCTTCTTCTTCAAAAAACTTAAAGGAAATTCGTACCTACGGGTACTTTTCTTCCAGTCACAAGCCAATTAGAATTTCACAATTTAAGTAATTGTTAATAAAAACAAAGAGAACAATGTTTTAAGAGTATAAACCAAAATATAGTTATGAAACAATAACGACACAAACAAGGGTGATATCGAACGCCCAAATGAGCACCCCTTCCCATAGGGGAGTCCGATGGATGAAGATGGAAAAGATGTCCGCCATGAAGTTGGCGGTGATGGGGAAATACGCGCCGCCACGAGGAGATCGCTCGTATGTTTGTTGACGTATGAACAGGTTAACGAAAACGATAGGGTGTATTTTTTGTCCAATTTTTGATTACTTTTTTGAAATGAATGATTAATGACCGCAATGAAGGTGAGAACAAAAAGACGGCACAAATAATCGCCTGCGGCAAGCGATGGAGCCCAGCTGGAGCCGACCGTACTTGACGCGATCTCAAACCGAACTCCTTAATAAAAAAATGAATTTTATATTTTACTTCGCATTTTTTTTGCTGCATTTTCAAGATAATCAATATTAGTGAAATAGTGGAATCAAATAGAACAATTAAAGATTCGCAAGCCAAAAGTATTTGCAAATTAAATTAAATATTGTTGAAATATTTAAACTCATTGATTACTCATTCTAAATTTTCATTTCCTCATTTTAGATCACCAAAACAATTATTATTGCATCTTAAAATCTTTAAGAATTTTGTAAAATGTTGTAAATTACAATCATTTAATAACTTTGATAACCGCTTTTCCTGAAATATATGTTTTAAAATATAATTAATAAATAAAATCACGGGGGATTTAAATACAATCTAATAGAACTGCCACCCAGCCTCCTCTCATTTTGAGGCCTTCAGAAAGCTAAATTGTATTTATTTAAAAAAAATATGTTCTATAATTTTAGGATGAGATTAGTTTTGTAGTATCCCGGGGCACCCCGTGCTAAATCCGTTACTGTGCAGAATTCTCAAATATATTCAAATCGATTGCAAAATTAATTCTAGTACACTTTTGAAAAATCAGCTACAAAATGTAATATAGTGAAATTTTTAGAAAATTTAAATTATTTTAATGTTCTTCTTCGACTTATTTCTTGCAGAATTCTCTAATTTACTCAAATCAATCTCAGAATTAATTATAGCTTACTGAGGTAATCTTTTATAATTTTTTAAAAATCATTTTAAAACTTTAACACGTAAAATAGTGCAATATTTACAAAATTTCAGTTTTTTAAGAAGAAAAAAAAATGCACCTTTTTTATTTTACACTATATGACAGCACTAATTATTGGAATAATATTATAATATTATTTTCTTCTTATGGAGAGTTGCATGTAAAAAACTATGGCTGAAAATTTAACGTCGGCGTCGGTTATATTTTCTTAAAATAATTTTTACAAGTTTCTTTAATATCATTATAAATAATAAGAAATCTATTGGAAAAATCCAGATATTGTGGGATATTCTTTGAAAATAAGAGGAAAGAACAAAAATGTTCCTTTTTGGAAAGTTATTTAAACCCTTTTGTAAATCAAAATAATGCAAAATTTCAATCGTAGGTTTTATTATTATACATTTTTAATTTTCAGAAAAATTAAACGAAATGAAAAATTCATTTGTTTGATAGGATTGAGGATTAGCATAAATATTGGTAATTATCCTTTGTGAGAGGGGGTAAGTAATGTTAACAATAAAATTAATCCTATCTAATGAACGACCCATTGAATTTCTTGGATTTTCATTATTTGTTATTTATGTTAATAGTATAGTCCTATTAAAGATCGAAGCATCCTGGGAAAAAACTAAAAATTTATATTCTATTTTTAATAAAATGGAAATTTTTTTGTTCTGATTAAAGTAATTTTAATGTAAACAACTTTTTGGTCTTTTTACGGAAAACTTTATTTATTCTATCTCTCTAATACATTGAAACGTTTCGACCTAACTTTGAGGTCATCATCAGTCCTGAAATGAGTACACATTAACATTCAGTAACTTTACAATAAAAACATTAATAACTTGACAATTGGCAACAACTTTTAACTTAAAACTTGACATACTTTTTCAAAAACTTAGATCGTAATAAAAATGGTTCAAATATTTACCTGCTACAATGCTACGTCAGTATAAATTATCCAATGATTAAATTTAAAGTCGATTCAGCCTAAAATTTCTGCTCATTTCGCTTTTTTTTAAATGTATTTTAATTTTTTTACGTCATGGCCTGAAATTAAAGTATATACAAGAATTACTTCATAATCAACAGAGATTTTAATCAATTTTATTCAAACCTGCAGTTTTCAAAACTTGAAAAAAAAAATTAAAATTTCACTTCAATGCGATATACAGGGTGTAACTTAAATGCACGGCAAAAATTTAAGGGGTGCTTCCTTGGGTCATTTTAAGAACATTTATACCTTAGGTGATTATTCGAAAAACGCTTCATTTCAAAAATACACGATGATAAAGATTTCTTAAAATGCATGGTTTTTATCACATAATGTTGTTACTAGACTTTTTTCGAATATACAGGTAGATTTTACGTAATAATTTTAATTACTTATTAATCTAAATACAATTTACAATAAGTGTTCAAAATGAGAACCATTAGCTAGCAAACAAGAATCCAATCTTCTTCTCATCGATTGGCGAACTCTTTCAAAGATACCAGGATTGTTTCTTATCGAATTACATTCGTTAATTATTCGAGTTCTTAGATCTTCTAAATTTTCTACCGGAGTCTGATAAATTAATGATTTCAGATGGCCCCATAGAAAAACATCTAAAGGATTTAAATCAGGGGATCGAGGAGGCCATGGTTGTGGACCACTGCGTCCAATCCACCTATAAGGATAGTTTGCATTCAGGAACTCACGAGCAACCAAACTAAAATGCGCTGGAGCTCCATCATGCATTAGCCACATTACATACCTAGTCGCCAATGGTACATCTTCTAACAAACATGGTAGCGATTGTTCCAAAAAAATCCGATATGCTTCACCGGTAAGCCTTGGAGGTAGAAATCCAATAAAAAAATCACCCACATTTCCGACCCAAACGTTTAATGAAAATTGTTGTTGGAAACGATCTTCACAAATCTCATGTGGGTTTTCTTCGGCCCACGAATGTCTATTGTAAAAATTCATTACTGCGTTTCTTGAAAAATTTGCTTCGTCTGTAAATAAAATTATGGTCATTAATTGAGGGATTTGGATCAATTTTTGAAGAAACCATTGGCAAAATTGTATTCGTGGTGGAAAATCGCGAGGTAAAAGTGCCTGAACGCGTTGAATGTGGTATGGGTGTAACAACTGCTGCCTTAAAATTCTCCAAACAGTAATATTACTTACATTCAAATTTCTACCAATTTTTCGTGTAGAAGTACTTGGATCTTCTTCCATCAAGTTGAGCACATTTACTTCCAATTCTATAGCGTTCTAACTCTCATTGGCCTTCCTGGTCTCTCTCTGATCTTAAATGAACCACTTTCTCGAAGAGAGTTATGAATGTTTTCAAAAGTTTTTCTATCAGGAAGACGACGGTTGGGAAATCTTTCACGATAAAAACGTCTTGCTCGTAGTGCATTTCCATTAGCAAGTCCATAGGTAAATGCATGTCTGTCATCTCGGAATTTGTGTAATAATTCATAATTAGCAAAATAACCTATGACAGGTGACAGCAACAAATTTTGTAGCCATGGTAACAACTAAACTTTAATTTTTACAGCTATTATTTATTTAATAAAAAGCATGTATTTTAAGAAATCTTTATCTTCGTGTATTTTTGAAATGAAGCGTTTTTCGAAAAATCACCTAAGGTATAAATGTTCTTAAAATTACCCAAGGAAGCACCCCTTAAATTTATGCCGTGCATTTAAGTTACACGCTGTATGTCATATTTTTTATAAATTAAAACATATAAATTTGCAAATTATAAATTTTAAATATTAAAATTTATAAATTTGCAAATTATCAATATTAAATATTAAAATTTATTGTAATTACGCTCAGGGTTTCCAGGTATAATATCCAGTAATGAGTATCCCTTTAATGAAGGGAGGGGCTTAAAAATTAATCTTGGCTATGCTTAAATAGCTTACAATATTATCAACTGCTCACATTCTTAACTTAACTATTTGAGAGAAGTAAGAAGTCTTCAACCCCAACATTTTAATTTTACCTATATTTTTATTACAAGTTATTCTTCATTTAACCAACATGAGGTGAGTTTATATTATTTCGTATATCTAACATATTTCTATGAAAACTTCCAATTATTTTGCTTTATTAGATTTTTTGATTTAAATTAATTTTTATTATTGTTTTCAGTTTAGTGGATGATTTCATTGCTGAATTGGAAAAATTCTTTGAAGTGCAAGAAGATGTCAATCAAAGAATTTTTGAACAAACTAACTAAAATCAACAACTACAGCTATGCACCTACTTTTCAATAATTTTATTAGAAAAATTCACTATTTTTTTTTTATTTATAAATGCTTAAGATTGGTATTTTTTTCCAAAAACCTCAATTCTCATTAAATGTTGATGATTTAGGTATATTAAATAATAAATTATATGAATATTTTGAATCGGTAGAATCACATTTTCTAATTTTTTTATTAAAAATATTCCAATACATCAATTTTTCTAATTTTCAGATAAATCAGAAGAATCTACACAAATACGTGGAGCCTGAACAACAACAATTTACAAATAATTTGGCCTCACCAACAAGTGCAAATTATCAACCAATTATGAGATCCGAAGGTAAGTTTCTATTTGCAGCAAGTTTTACAAATTGAACCAATCCATTATACAGAGTGTCCCAATAAAAGGTACTGAGGTAAACTAAACTACCTTTATCCAAAAATATAAGGTGCCCCACGTTTCCGTTCAGATTTTTTTAGACAGTGTGTCCAATTTCCAATTTGAAGTTATACTGTATGGGTATCTTTGTTATTATTAGAGATAGAAAGTCGGTTAAATGGAGAAAGTTTTAGAAATTTGTTCAAATACTAATAATTCGTTGACAAAAAATTGAATATCGCATCCTTCCTGCGCTATCTTGAAAATAACAAGAAAATGCGATTTTTTAAATATTTGAACTGTATTTATAAAATTTTTCGAAAGGGGATGTAAATATATCATTTATTACATCTCCAGTTTTATTAATTTTTTTAATTTTTATGTTAGGAATAAAATAATTTACTTTGTAGTTGATTTAAACAAGTAAAAATAGTTTAGTTTTCTTTATGATAAAATTTTGTTTCTCACGAGTGTTTTGTTTATGTCTGGAGTATTAAGTAATGCACCCTTGTTATTCTTTGGATTAAGTGTGGACAAATTTATTGCCTACCAACGGATGGAGGGTGAAACTGCTAAGTCAGGTCAACTTAGCAAGACATAAACTAAACACTTAAGTTTTTTTACTACATTTGAATTAAATAATATTTTATTATTTATTTAAATTTTATATTTTTAATCTCATAATTAGTGTTTAACAGATATTTGTATTATTGTAAATTTTCAGATTTTACTTGTTTGATCATAGTTTGAGAAAAAGAAAATTATTTTATTCCACGTTAGAGATTAAGCGTAGGCTACCAAATTCACCCCGAGCTTAGGGATGAATTTGGTTTGCCCTACTTTATTATTAGAACCAATAAGAGGCTTTGATTGGCGTCTTTACTTAAGTAAGTTATGACGTAATAAGGGATGCCAAGCAAAGTCTATAAATTGTAAAGAAACCTTAAAATCATTGTATTCCATAATGTTCTGATCTAGAGTAATGTTTGTTCTTAACTCTGATCAGTCAAGTTCATTTTAGTTTGTTCGTGACGCGTTTCTTTTTCACTTTATTGTTATTAGAAGTTTATTTGATTTTATTCAAAAAATTTAGTAATTTTTGTTTTGTTCGTTTATTGTGTGATTTGCGGAATATTTTTAAGGTTTCTATTGGTTCTTCAATAAGTTGTATTTTATTTGAAATTGATTATTTTTTTCCATTAGTTTTTTTTTTTTTATAATTATTTTTTTTAGTGAATTTCTTTTGATTATTTATTTTTTTATCTTAATATTACCTTTTTTTTAATATATTTAATATTAATTAAATATTGGTTTTTAATAATCTTTAATAAGTTCCCAATAAAACCTTAAATACTTTAGCAAAGAAATTTAAATAAAAGTGAACTTGGCTCGATCAGGATTTTGATTCTGCAAGTTAAGAACAAGTAAGTACAAGTATTAATTTTGGATTTAGCTTTTTTTTATAAACCAACTTAGAAGAAAATAATATTTCAGCTATTTGTTTAACATCAAGTTGGTCACTATTTAACTAAATGTAAACGTCGGCTTAACCCTAAAAAAGAACCCATTAATTATTCATTTAATTAACGTGCTTTCGGTCATCTTTCTTTTTAATAAATATTATTTTTAAATAACACCAATAAAATAATAAAGACCAACAAGGGTTTTAAGCTGAGGGTCGACGTAAGATTTACAGGGACATTCAAAGTTGAAAGTTTATACTCGATGATTAAAAATACAAAATTAACATAACATTTTTTGTTACAGATTTTCAGCCAAATCCCTTGCCACCACAACAACAGCCTACGACTCCACCAAACACTAGGCATGAACGCACTACCTACACTTCATCTGAACTTGATGAACTGGAAAAAGAATTTCTGAACACTAAATATATTACCCGTCTCAGTAGAATTCAACTCGCCAATAGACTAAACCTCACTGAACACCAAATAAAAATTTGGTTCCAAAATCGTAGGATGAAGTCCAAGAAGGAACAAAATAAAGAAACAGTATTATCCCCAATTGAAAGCGCCACACTTAGCTCAAGCTCCAACTCACCAAATCGCCTGAGAGCAATCAAAACCGAAAAAGCTCAACAAGCCATTGTTGTAAAGTTGCCATCACACACTTCACTAACACAAATCGCTCAAGTACCTCAACAATATATTCAACAAATATCAACCGCAACAACTTCAGCATACAACCCAAATCTATACCAATATGAATTACCACAAAACTACGGTAATTTTTCCAATAATTTCTATAATAACATGCCGCAAAGTGGTAACAATAATTTTTTGAAACCCGAGAATGTTACTCCTCCTTCAGATCAGGAACAATTGGATGTCGTTAATGAACAATTCGATTACAACTTCGATCCTTCTATTGATGTTTCATGGTTCGGTGCTTCAAGTTTAACGAGCCTAATAGATTTGTACGCCATTGACTAGATTAATCAGAGTGATTGTCTATGTATATTCTTTAGAATTATAAGTATTAGTTATTAAGTCATGTATTAATTTTATTTTTGTGACAAATATTTCTTTATTATAATTGTTTGTACGTATATTTTGTTAAATAGACCAATTTAATGCAATTAAACTATTTGTTTTCATATAAATCATCACAATGATCTTAAAAGTGGCACTAGTTTCGTGTACACCCGGTATAACAGAATTTATAAAGGTGACTCATCTCTCGCTCACTCGCGGTGTAGTGGTCAAAAAAACCAATTGGACAAAAACAAAATCCAAAGCGTAATTAATTTAAAAAAGGATGATGAGTATAATATACAGTGTCCTATAAAAATCATGGAAATTTTTATTAATATTGTTGCAATTTCCTAAGAAGTCGAAAAAACAGTAGTTCATAAGAAACTTTTTGTACTTAACAATTACTACGGTTACATGCAATATTGAAATCGTATTGAAAACATTATGGTTACTTCTTATTAAAGATTTTTTTGGCACACCACTCAAAGTCGAAGATATCGTTTTAAATACGTTTATAAAACTGATTGTAAACGTGGTGAATGGTTTTAATTTGGTTTTAAGTGTCTTAAAATAATGATAGATGTAAAGGTCTATTTATGCAGACACATTTAACATTTATGATTTAATTGATTTATCATTTAAGATTTATCATTTATAATTTATCACTTAAGGAAAAGAGGTGGATTTATGCACTTCAGATTTAAGATTTAATATTTAACAAACAAGAACGCTGATTGGTCCAAACAGGTCAATAAGTTCCATATTCCCTAGCATTCTTTACCTAAATCAATTATTTTAAGGAAATTTGAGGCAATTTTAGGTTAGAGAATTGAGGCGATTTATGCAGCACAATTTATCATTTAAGAATTTAAGGATTTAACAAACAACCAATAAAATAGTGGTTTTCATGTCACGTGACGATTTATCATTTTAAATTTAAGAGATGAAAATATTCATCTTTTTAGCGTTTTAAACCATAATTTCTGCATAAACTAGACAACCCATGTTGCACGTATGTTAGTGCCTTTGCTTTTTAAGATGTACTTTGTAATAAAAAGAGTGATAAGTGCACGCACATGTTGTTCCAAATTAATTAATTGTACACAATTACAATTTAAATTTGCTAATTAATTAACCCAACTACAATTTAAATTAAATTTGTTTTTTTTGTTAATATATTGTATAAGTAAAAATAGAAGTACTAGATAATAGGGTGTATTCAAAAGGTTTATTTTTAAAATAAAAAATTAATATTATTATTAATGCAAATTTTGAAATTTATTTGTAAAATATAAATTATAAATAATAAAAATTAAAATAAATCGGGTAAGAAACCTTTTGAAATGGAATCCCATTGCCAATTCAATGTTCCTTCAGCTGGCATTATTCGCACTCAACCATTTTTATTTTATTTTAAAACGAAAATTTTATTTCATTTTTTATAATATTTTTTTTAATTTTACTATACCGGGTGGAAATGAAACTAGGGCCACCCCTGGCATTTCTTTATTTATGGAAATAAAAAATTAAAATTTTATTATATTATATGATCTAAGAAAACAAATCTTATGGATCGAATAAATTTTTAATTTTACATCCGGTTTATCAGGAAATCGCATCCACTTTCTTATTTTAAATATAACTCCCTGATTTTTTCTACCTAAAATCAAACATCGGTTAATTTTAAGTATGTTTATGACAAAAAAATATTTTTTTTCAAAACTTTAAGAAAAAAATTTGAATTTTTTTTTGGTAAAAAATTTGAGTAAAACCTACAAAAACTATTTTTAAACATACATATGGGATATCACAGTAACCGAAAAAAAAACCTCTATTTAATTAGGGGGTGGCCCTTATATCATCCCATTTAAAAAAGTAAAGATATTTCCAAAAAACGCTTCTTGAAAATTAAAAAAAATAATATCTCAAGAACGCTGAAATAAATTTTATAAATTACAATTTATTTTACGTATTTGTATTATTTAAAAATAGTTTTTGTAGGTTTTACTCAAATTTTTTACCAAAAATAAATTCAACATTTTTTCTTAAAGTTTTGAAAAAAAAATTTTTTTTGTCATAAACATACTTAAAACTAACCAATGTTTGATTTTACTTAGAAAAACTCAGGGGGTTACTTTTAATATAAGAAAGTGGGTGCCATTTCCTGATAAACCGGAAATAAAATGAAAGATTTATTCGATCCATAAAATTTGTTTTCTTAGATCATATAAGAAACTAAAATTCTAATTTTTTATTTTCATAAATAAAGAAATGCCAGGGGTGGCCCTAGTTTCATTTCCACCCGGTATATTCTTATTTTTTTAAATAAAATTTTTGTACTATTTACAAGAGTATTTATTTTGTCCATAAATAAATATTAATTATCATACTTTTTGGTTAAATTAAAATTAAATTTTAAAAATAATTTAGAAGTGTTGTTTTTTCGGTATGTTATGATACGAACCCTAATTAAAACTAGTTATCGACCTACGCCAGCATGAAAAACTACGAAATTTTCGGATTTTTTTCGGTGTTTTGAAATAACTTTGAAATGGTAAAATGGTAAAATATAGGTATTTAATATACATCTTTATAAATTAAATTTGAAAAACAAGTAAACTTATAAGAAAAATCGGATAAGAAGTAATAGATAAATAGAATTGACCCGTTTTCGTCATTGCAGCGTGCATTAATTATTATCAATAAAATTTGCGGTTCTCGCGGCTAAACCCATGCACGTGTATCAATCCGAAATCGAAGTTAATAGTAAACAATAGGGTATAAGCTCCGCCTAAATGGCGTACGAATATGCGCAGCTTGCAAAAAATGCTGTAAAATTTATGCCGTAAGATTTAAGAGATGAAGATAAAATTCTCTTACACCATAAATGATAAAACTTAAATCTTAAATTTGGTGCATGTACGGTCTCATTTAAAAGCATACGTTTATTTCTTAAATCTTAAATGATAAATCATAAATGTTAAATGTGTCTGCATAAATAGACCTTTACAAATGGTAAACTTTCCACTAACTAAATGAACAATATGATAGTAACTTTACGTTCGCAAAGAAATTATTAGGGTACAGTTTCAGCAATAAACGAACTCTGATGTTTTCAGTAAATTTTATCTACATATTAACGAACGTTTCGACTAAATATTTCAGTCTTCTTCAGGGCTAAAATTACATTAAGTTCGTACATTATTATAATTAAAAACATTAAAATAACACATATTTTTACATTAAAGAATCAATCAATGCACTACATTAACAACCTACGTAAATCACATTTTTGTAATTATAAAATTAATATATAAGTTACCTGACGGCTACAACGCTCCTGCTTATGGTGTAACCCGATCCACTAGTGTCTTCCCTTGGGATGATGCATACATAAACTTATCATTTATTCTAAATTGTTCTTTTACATTCGGACACGAAGTCACGTATTGTTTTTCTTAATTTTAGTATATAAGGAATTTTTGTCAACATTTATAATCATTAATGTTTTAATTGTCTTTAAGTGTAATCCACATTTGTAATTAATTAAATAAAATAAGTTTTTAAAAATACTTTTGCATTTGCTAATAAGTTAACTGGCGCAGTCGGTAGGATTTCTAAGAAAAACATCCTGAGTGAATATCAAGATTAGTTTTTTCTTCGTCTTCACGATTAATTAGAAATCCTTTTGAAGTTGGTCGTCAAGAAAATCATCAAACATCAAGAACATTCGTTGACGAAACCAGAGACTTCATGGACCTACTAATCCCGTAAGTGCGAAAATGCTTTTAATAGGCTTATGAGTGATGAAATTGAATACGAGTTGGCTGCATTGGTTAGACAATTAGCCTTACCTCCTGAAATTACTGACGAAAGGACTTCTCAAAATCGAGATCGATCACGATCACCTTTGATAAGACCTTTAAATATGGCTAATCCACTCCCAGAATTTAGAATTGAATATTTACAAATTTTACCGGAATTTACAGGAAATAAATCCTTGTTAAGCGAATTTTTTGCAATTTCAGAAACTTTAATTAATAGATTTATTAACGTCACTAACGCAAATGAATTTCAAAATATCCTTGTTTTAAAATCAGTTCGAAATAAAGTTAAAGGTGAAGCTGCTAATAATATTGCCTCATTTAATATAAATTCATGGAATGATTTAAAGGCGGCACTATTGGCTAGCTATGCCGATAAACGTGATTTACAAACTCTGATTATTGAACTTTGTAATATGAAACAGGGAAATTTAAGTGTTACTCAATATATCCACAATATTCAGGAAAATTTGAATATGCAAATAAATTATATCAAAATACAAATAGCTATCGAAAGTCAAGATGTTCTAATTGATCAATCACAAAAATTAGCTTTACGCGTGTTTCTTAAAAATTTATATGGATCTATTGGAGATCACATTGCAACTAGAAAACCAGATTCTTTAAATGCTGCGATTGAATTGTTAACTAATGACTTCAATATCAATGATAAAATTCGCGACTTGAATAGGGGACGTTTTCCTAATAATACTAATCAACGTTCCTCTCTACGTTTTCCCAACAATAATAATTATAATAATAACCAACGGTTCTTCCACATATTCCAAAATTAAAAGAAAACAAACAAACAAAAATCATTCTCAAAAAAGTCGACGAAATAATATCTACAAAGCTCAGTGATAACACCGATCTCGAAACACTTCATTTCTATATATACACCGGAGCAGTAACTGTCCTTGATTGTCACCAACAGAAGCCCCATCCCTCAAACAAACAAAGAACGTATAAAAACGAAAACACCACCCTGGCAAAAAAGACTTGAGTTAGAAATAAAAAACCTTAGAAGTGATATGGGAAGACTTCACCAAGCCAAAAATCCAAAAGCAAGCAACAAAATCCGATTATCAGCTGAAGCTATTATTTAAAGAAACAGGAATAGTTTTAATAATACCATAAACGACGTTCTCGATCACCTGAAACAAAAACTGGGTGTTAAAGCGCATCGCTTGAAAAGATACCTAGAAAGTCATAAGAGAAAAACTGAAAACCGTTTGTTTAATACTAGCCAAAAAAACTTTTACAGATATCTGAAAGCAAAGGAAGATATTACGCTAATTACACCAAATATACCAACTACAACCAATATCAGAAATTTCTGGGAAGATATCTGGTCAAAGCCAACTGAACATAGGTATCAAGCTACGTGGATTAGGGAAGAAAAGAAAAAGTTTAATAAATGTGATTTTATGATAATGGAAGGTATCAAAACTGAAGACGTTAAAAATGCAATAACCAAAACCCAAAACTGGAAAGGTCCAGGACCAGAAAAAATTCAAAACTACTGGCTTAAAAACTTTATATCAACTCACCAACACCTGGCTCAATGTTTTACATGGTTATTGAAACATCCTGAGGACACTCCGACATTTTTCACTAAAGGCGTAACATATCTGCTCCCAAAAACTAACCCAAGCGAAGACGATCCTGCTAAATATCGGCCAATTACATGCCTGCCGACCATATATAAAATTTTTACATCAATAATTACTAATAAAATATATGAACACCTCACAAGTAATAAGATTTTATCGGAGGAGCAAAATGCATGTCGTAAAGGTAGTCAAGGATGTAAGGAACTCCTTATCATAGATGAAGTCATCACAGGAGACGCGAAGAAAAATAAAAAAGAACTCCATACAGCGTATATAGACTACCAGATAGCGTCCCACACACATGGCTCCTCGATGTACTATCTATATACAAAATAAATCCAATAATCCGCAATGTTCTAGAATCGTTAATGAAACAATGGAAAACATGCATTATTCTAAATCAACCCAACACTAAAAAAGTAATAATAGACAATGTTAAAATTAATTGCGGCATGTTTCAAGGAGATTCTTTAAGTGCACTGTGGTTTTGCCTCGCAATAAACCCTTTATCAACCATGCTACGTAGAATAAAAAAAGGATACAATATTAATAGCTCATACCAACTTAATCACTTGATATACATGGATGATATAAAACTTATTGCCACTACAAAGGAAGAACTAGAAAAGCTAATAAAACAGGTACAAACTTTTTCTACCGACATAAAAATGAATTTTGGAATTGACAAATGTAGAATAAATTCAATGAAACGAGGAAAGTGGGAACTAAACACAGGATACGATATTGCCAACTCAGAAAATCAGCAACAATCACAGGAATGGATGAAGAGGAAACATATAAATACCTAGGATTTGAACAGTCTAGAGGAATCGAACAAAAAAACTCTAAGGCAACGCTCACCAATAAATTTATCTCGAGAACAAAAGATATACTAAAGTCACAACTGTCTGGCATTAACAAATCCAAAGCAATAAATACCTATGCAATTCCGGTGATAAGTTATAGCTTCGGAATATTAAAATGGACTTCGGAATATTAAGTGTACAATATACCAAATACCGTTCACATCACCCAAGAAGTTCCATTGAAAGATTTCACATACCAAGATGGAAAGGGGGAAGAGGAATTCAAGACCTTGTTACATGCCATCATAAACAAGTGGAAAATCTAAGAGAGTACTTTAAAAAGAAAAGCTTGAACAGTGATCTCCACAAAGCTATAATACAATTGGATAAAGGACTAACACCTCTTAAATTGTCCAACCTTGAATATAATCCGATGCTCAATGTAACATCCGATGAGGACAAAATACAGAAGTGGGCTAGTAAAGAGCTTCATGGTAGACATGTGGCAAACATCCGCCAAAACTTTATAGACACTACTGCATCATACAAATGGCTATGCAAAGGTAACATATTCTCTGAGACCGAGGGATTTGTACTGGCAATCCAGGATCAAGTAATAGCAACGCGTAACTATAGAAAACACATAGTAAAAGACAAAACAGCTACGAACGACAAATGCCGCATTTGTCATGAACAGACCGAGAATATAGACCACATCATAGGAGGCTGTAAAATCTTAGCCCCTAAAGAATATACAAATAGACACAATAATGTGGCAAAATTAATACACCAGAGAATAGCTACACAAATTGAAGCCCAAAATACTCCAACACCCTACTACAAATATGAACCTGAAGCTACTATAGAGACAGAAAAAGGTCGACTATATTGGGACCGACCAATCTTAACCGACCATAAAATTCAATCAAATAGACCCGATATTGTATACGTAGATAAAACATCAAAGACTACTTACCTCATCGATATTGCAATACCACTAGCGAGCAACCTGAAACAGAAATATGATGAAAAAATTAATAAATACTTACCTCTATGCTACGAACTAAAGGAACCCTGGTAACAGGAAAAAGTTACTGTTGTGCCAATTATAATAGGAGCAACTGGAGAAATAATGAAGAAACTGCATGAGAACATACAAACTCTGCAACTGCCAACAAATATCTACATCGAAATGCAGAAATGTGTAATACTAGACACCTGCAACATAGCTAGAAAAGTTTTATCCGTCGACAACTAACAAATTAACGAACACCAACACTTAAACACCGTCACTATACTTGTGCTTGCACCGTTTAGTGATGTAGAAAACCGAGACAACTCGTGAAAAGAAGGAATAATAAAAAACCAACGGTTCTTTAATAATAATAACAATCAAAACAGATACAATTCAAACCCTCAAAGAAATTTTAATCAAAACTTTAATCAAAATTTTAATCAGAGACCAAATTCTTTCAATAATAATAATACTAATGTATTTCAACCAACAAATCGAAATAATTAAAATTTACCAAGACCGACTCCTATGTCTATTTGTTCAAATAACACAACACAACCCCAGCAACAAAATCGAAATCCAAATTTTCACAATATTGATGAATATGAAGTTCTGACCGAGAATCGATCAAATAATTCTTCAAATAATTTTAGAGGCCTCGGAAGAGAATCGTCTAGAAATTCAACAATAGTTGAATATTTACATATTATTAATAATAATAGTACTTTACCATATATAATAAAACCTATGTTAAATTTAAAAATACTAATTGATACAGGTAGTTCAAAATCATTTGTTAATCCTGATATCGCAAATAAATACTTTCAATCTTATATTAGAAATAATCCATTTGATGTAACCAGCGTACATGGAATTACACATAGATTAAGTAGTACTAATATTCCCACATTAGGTGGATTATTTAAGGATAGAATAGCAAGAAAATTTGATTTTTATCTTTTTAACTTTCATTCTAACTTTGATGTATTGTTAGGATTAGATAATATAACTAGTATAAAGGGGATTTTAAACTTCGATAATAATATTTTTCAAATCCCAAAAGTAACAATTAAGTTAAACTTTAAAGAAGTTCCATCACCATGTATGAATTGCACAGTAATACCTGGTCGATGTGAACAAGTAATTGAAATTGAAACTAATATTTGTAATGGTGACATTGTAATATATGAAGATACAAGGGTTAGAGATACCCGATTGCATTACTACTACAAAAAATAATAGAGCCTTAATTACTATTTTGAATCCTTTAGAAAAAGATATTAAAATTACCATAAGAAAACCCTTAATTGTTAATCTAGCTAATACATTAATTATGAAGCACGGTCAAATCGATCCTACTTGTAATAATTTTGAAGCAGAAACTAAGCTTGATTTCTCAACAATTCGTTTAGCGCATATGAACGAAGACGAACGAACTGCAATATTTCATTTAATTAATAAATATAAGGATATATTTTATACTGAAGGAAGCGATTTGACATTTACGAATAAAATTAAACAAAGAATAATGACTAACGATGAGTTACCCATTTATACCAAGGCCTATCGGTATCCTGAAGTTCATAAGAACGAAGTCGAAAACCAAGTAAAAGAAATGCTTGAGCAAAAAATAATTAAACCGTCCTATAGCCCATGGTCATCACCGATCTGGGTTGTTCCTAAGAAATTGGACGCATCCGGCAAGCAGAAATGGCGAGTTGTAATTGACTATCGCAAATTAAATGAAAAAACTATTGGTGACCGGCATCCCTTACCTAATATTGAGGATTTACTCGATAAATTAGGACGATGTCAATATTTCACCACACTAGATCTAAAGTCGGGATTCCATCAAATTGAAATCGAAAAAAGCGATACTCAAAAGACATCATTTAATACAGCATATGGTCATTTTGAGTTTTTACGGATGCCTTTTGGTTTAAAGAATGCTCCTGCCACGTTTCAACGTGTCATGGACAACATCTTATGGGGAATTCAGAACGAAAAGTGCTTGGTATACATGGATGACATAATAATTTTTAGTACTAGTCTCCAAGAACATATTTCAAGGTTACAAGAAGTATTTAACAGATTGCGACAAGCAAACTTAAAAATCCAATTGGATAAATCTGAATTTTTGCGAAAAGAAGTTAGCTATTTAGGTCATATAATTACCCCTTCTGGTGTAAAATCAAATCCGGATAAAATCCAAGCTATTCAAAATTACCCTATACCCAAAACTACTAAACAAATCAAAGGGTTTTTAGGATTATTGGGGTATTATAGAAAATTTACTAAAGACTTTGCCAATTTAACGAAACCCATAACAAAATGTTTAAAGAAGGGTGCAAGTATAAATTATAATAGTAACGAGTATCAAAACTGTTTTGATTTATGTAAAAAAATGTTAACTAATGATCCAATTTTGCAATATCCAGATTTTTCCAAACCATTTATTTTAACAACCGATGCGAGTAATTATGCATTAGAAGCTATCCTTTTACAGGGCACTATTGGCTCTGATTTGCCAGTAGCGTACGCTAGTCGAACTCTAAATGATTCAGAATGTAATTACTCAACAATTGAGAAAGAATTGTTAGCTATAGTTTGGGCAGTTAAGTACTTCAGACCTTATCTCTTTGGAAGACAATTCCAAATAGTAACCGATCATCGTCCCCTACAATGGTTAATGTCAATCAAAGAGCCTAACTCGAAATTAATACGTTGGCGATTGAAATTATCGGAATACACGTATACAATAGTTTATAAGAAAGGTACCCAAAATAGTAATGCGGATGCACTTTCTCGTATTAATATAAACGTTCAAGATAGCAATTCAAATGATTCACTTCCAATTGACTCTCTGGATAAGTACTTAAAAGAAATTAATTCCAACAATAATCGAGAAACAGATTCACTAATTGTCGAACCAAACGATCTTATGGATATAGATGAATTAGAAACTTACCTATCACAATTAAATGACTGTACAGACTCTGATTTAGAAACTATTTTGAATCAAATTACTAACCAAACAGATTCTGCTGAAGAGGAAAATTAAAATCAAAAACCGAATGAAAATCAAAATAATACTGATACACAAACAATTCATTCAAACATAGAAAATCCAACCGTAGGAATACCAATTTCAGAAAAAGCAGTAAATTTTGGTATTAACCAAATAATAATTTCAGAAACCAATCTTAATCCACAAAAAGTAAAAATAATAAAATTATTTCAGAATAAAAAAATAAGGTACGAGGTGCAATTTTCAGTCTCGAACTTTGAACAAGAATTTCTAAATTTTATGAAAGAATATATTAACCCAAAATTAAAATATCATCTCCATTTCGAAAATCCAATATATGAAACATTTACATTTTTCCTTCAAAAACATTTTAAATACCATCAATTATCATTTGTAAAGTGTAATTCAAAATTGTTAGATATAGAAGACAAAGATGAAATAAATAATACAATTCAAATGTATCATGAGTGCAAAACAAATCATCGCGGTATCGATGAAACTGAAGCAGAATTGCGAAGGCGATATTATTGGATCGACATAAGACAATCTATTCAAAATTATATTAATCAATGTGAAATGTGTTTAGTAAGTAAATACGATCGACAACCCTTAAATGTAAAATATAATTTAACACCAACTGCCGTAAAACTATTTGAAATCCTACATATAGATAGTATTTCATTAGAAAAACAAAAATTTTTAACAATCATAGATTCGTTTTCAAAATATACACAAATGTATAATCTAAATTCTTATCAAGCGATTGAAGTCGCAAACAAATTACTACATTTCTTTAGTCATTTTGGTTTACCGAACCAAATTATAGCGGATAATCATCTTGAGTTTAAAAATAACGTTATCAAGGAATTATTAAAATTACATAAAATAAATTTACCTTTCATAAGTGTCCAGCATCCCGATTCAAACGGTATTGTTGAACGTGTGCATTCAACAATACTTGAACACATACGGCTCTTAAATAATCAAGAGCAATTTAAAAAAGAACCTATAGAAACAAATGTTCTATATGCTATAATTGGCTATAATTCATCTATTCATTCTACAACGAAGTTAAAACCATATGAAATTATAACAGGACATTTAGATACTAATTCCTTAATGTTACTTGACATAGAATCAAAATTAATCTCTGACTATGTTGAAACTCATAAAAACCATGTTATCAAACTCTATGATGCAGTAAATAAAAAACTAGTCGAGCAAAAGCAAAAAGTTCTTGGAAAAATAAATCCAAAAAGAGGTAATCTACCAGATATTCCAAATTACGTTTTTGTCAAAAATAAACAAAAACAGTCTAAAACCAAGAATAAATTTAAAAAATAAAAACTAAAACAAATAAATAAAAATCGAAAAACAGCCCTAATTGAGCAAACTCACCATAATACTGCTGACAAAATACATCTGTCCGACATTAAAAGACCTCGAGTTACAATTTTACAAAATAAAGTGATTAGACCAGGAACGACATATCAAAATTTTGAAAAAATGATGCAAGATCCTGAAGCAACTTTTCAATTAAACCCACAGATTTCAGAAAAAATAGATAATCTTTTTCATGCACCACAAAATTTCTCATTAGCACATTGTGTAAGTAGAGATCTTTATATGAATCAGGGAATTGCACTTGATTTTAAAGAACGTTTTGGAAATATTGAAACATTAAAAGCTCAGAAACCAAAATTATATTCTGTTTGTTACTTGAAAGAAAAAGATAGATACATTCTCTATTTAATTACAAAAGAAAATTATTATGGTAAACCATCATATCAAGACTTATTCTTAACTTTAGTAAATCTTAGAAAATTCTGTCAAAATCATAAAATAGAAAACCTAGCAATACCTAAATTAGGCTGTGGCCTAGATCAATTAGATTATTATGTAATATCATTAATGATTCATTATGTATTTACTGATTCTAACATCAATATCGAAATCTATTTAGGCGAAACTAATATTGATCGTTCTCTTCCAGGACCCTCTTGGCAATCATAAATGCCAATGCTTTCGAGATCAAAAACATTACAAACAACATTGGTATTCTTCCAATTAATTTCGGTGAAGCAAAATTACAAGAGAGTGAACATACTTTTGTACATTATTATGACTTACAACCTCTATATACCGAATTCGACCGATTAAATAATCAATATTCCTCTCTGAAACTGATTATGAATTCTGAAAAAAGTATCAACTACAGTATTCAAGAATTCGAAAATTACGAAAAAGTAATAAATTATACAATAAATTCCATAAATGAAAAAATTAAGTTAATTCATCCAAATATTCCTAAAGTGCGTACACGCCGAGGATTAATTAGTGGACTAGGCACAATTATTAAAGCCATCACTGGAAATATGGACGCTACTGATTCAGAAAAAAATTACTACCATTTTAAACGATTTGCAAAACAATCAAAATATAAAATAATATCAAAAATCAGATAAAATTAGGTTATAGCGTAACTACAAAATTAATTCAAAATTTCAATGAGACATTAAAGTCAATAGAGCATAATGACTTGGTTCTTAAATCAAAAATTTTACAATTAGAAAAGATATTGCAAGGACAATTCAATATTCAAACAGTCCATTATACTAAAGATATCTTCAACCAGCTAATTATTTTATATAATGTTGTCCTGAATATTCTTGAAGATGTTGAGACTTCCTTATTGTTTTGTAGACTAAAAACTCTCTCTCCAAATGTTATCAAACCGGTTGATTTGTTCAAAGAATTGCAAAAAATTTCGATGTATTATAATGAAAAATTACCTTTTGACTTAAAAATAGAAAACATTATGAAATTTGAATCAATTATTTCTGTAACTTGTACAATAGAAGAAACAAAAATTAATTATTTCTTGTCAATTCCTATTAATTATGAAACAACTTACGATTTCTATTATCTCTATCCTATACCCACAAAAATTAATGAGAAGTTTACGACAATAATTCCAGGAGTGAAATACTTGTTAAAATCAAAGAAAAATAGCGAAATTCTACCTATTAAGGACTTGTGCACTAAAGGAATTAACTATTATCAATGTCCAATACAAAACTTGTTAAATTACGAAGCCAGATGTGAAAAGCAACTGTTATGAAAAGAAAACAGTGCACATTGACACTATACGGAATTAGAACTGACAAACAATCACTTGGAACTGTTACCTTCAATTAACCAATATCTGGCAGTATTTCCAACCTACGACGAATTGAAAGTCATCTGTAATCAAGAATTGGAACCTCATCAACTCATTGGAATCTATTTAATCAAAGCGGAAACATGTGACCTAATGTTTAAAAATAAAAAACTTCCAAAGTCACAAATAACTTATGGAAAACCAAATGTAATAAATAGTAAACCATTTTTGCATCAACAAAGCAACTTTACGAATACAAAAATAAATCTTCAAAAATGAACTCTCCAAGAATTACCGACTCTCCAACAATTACCGATTGACACAGCAACATTCTATCATGATAAAATTAGGGTTTCGACAGTTCTCCTATATTTATCACTTCTTGGACTTCTAATTCTCCTCATTCTAAAATGGTGGAGATCAAGAACTCATCCAGATAAAAGTTCACCTCAACATCGAGTCCATTTTCAAAAACCCTCAACGATTCGCATTCTGGAAAATGGTCCAACCTAAGGAGGGAGGAGTTACCTGACGGCTACAACGCTCCTGCTTATGGTGTAACCCGATCCACTAGTGTCTTCCCTTGGGATGATGCATACATAAACTTATCGACCCCTGGACAAAACTTTCTTCACTGTCTACCTGGGAAGCGTCCTCAACCACATCTTTCGAGACTACGAGGGCAAAAGCCTCCCTCATCGCGTGGACCTCGCGTCCCAAATAGGTCCTGGCGCCCGAGAAAAACCCCCTTTTAAGGTAAAGAGCGTCACAAATTGGCGCCCGAGCAGGGACTGTTCTTTCGCAACTGCTTTCGGAAATCTTTCCCCTCATCCTACCCACCGTACTACCGATCACCACCGAACAAATTTAACCCCTCCCCCACCCCCCTCATACGACGACATGGACAAATGACCAAAGATCAAACTTTCGACCGAATCTACCGAAATCTGTTGCCTCAATACCGCTCAAGCATCCGTAGGGTGGAAGTTAGTGATATACAGGCATTAATCGCTCGAATCGTTGAGTTTAAAGCCATCCAGGAAGAAATTAAAAACTCACCGCCACCGACAAGGCGACCGTCTTCCCAGCCTTTCCCGGGCATACCAACCTCAACTCCCTCCCGACGTTCTGATTCCCCGGTTGCGCGACGCCCGACGCCTCCGCCAATGTCACCACACCCCTCTCCGCATAATAGCACGGTTAATCAAGCATACATACCCCACCCAAACCAGGTATGCTGGACCTGTGGCAAGATGGGTCACTTTCGGTCCCGCTGTCAAGAAGCACGAACGCTCTTTTGTTCCCGCTGCGAACGTCGCGGGATCTTAAGCCACGATTGCCCGTGTAATTCGGGAAACGCAAACGGAGCTGCACGTTAGAGCGGCCGCAGCAGCATCCGGTGAATCTAGCCGCTAGCACCCGTTCCAAGATATTTTTCTGGGAACCCACCGATTACGCGCCCTCATCGATACGGGAGCTTCTCGTTCTTTTATCGCCGACCGCGTCGCCTGCCTCCTAGACCCTGGCGGTGTCCTACGCAGACCCGCCTCGTTCGCCGCAGTGCGTTTAGCTAACGGAGAAGCTACGATGCTACAGTGGGAACTAGATCTCACCTTTACTTACGAGAATCAACCGGTAACGCATACCTTCACCGCATTTCCCGAACTCACCGTCGACATGATATTAGGGGTTGACTTTATAAACGCTAGGGACACACCCTGGACTTATCATCCCGCTGCACCTCCGACCTCTTTCCACTTCTCTCTGCCAGAACAACCACGTCTTCCGGCGACCTCAGTAAACACCTCGCCGCCTATCAGTTGCGCTTTCCTCGCCCACGAGCTCCGTAAATTTGAAAACTGCCAGGGACCCACCGATTACGTCCATCACGAAATAAAACTGGCATGCCCGGAACCTACCAAACAACGCTATCGACCTCAGAACCCTAAACTCCAAGGGGTCCTTAACGATGAAGTTGATCGAATATTGGCCGAGGGTGTCATAGAACAATCAGATAGTCCCTGGAGCTCACCTGTGGTAATCGTACCTAAGAAAGATGGGAGATATCGCTTCTGTATTGACTTCCGTAAAGTCAACGAAGTCAGCATCAAAGATGCCTACCCATTGCCGTACATCCAGGCCACGTTAGAAAAGCTTCGCAACGCAAAGTATATATCCACTTTGGACCTCAAGCAAGGTAACTGGCAGGTTCCGTTGCACCCCGATAGTCGACCAGTTACCGCCTTTGCCGTTTCTGGCCGTGGTTTGTTCCACTTTAAGGTCATGCCGTTTGGCCTGCACTCCGCTCCGGCTACTTTCCAACGCCTTCTCGACCGCAGTATTGGGCCTGAAATGGAGTCAAACGCTTTCGCGTACCTTGTTGACATAATTGTCATAAGTAGCTCGTTCGAGGACCACCTCTGTCACTTACAAGAAGTATTCCTCCGTCTCCGTCAGGCTAACTTGAAGATCAAACCCGAGAAATGCGATTTCGCCCGCCAGTCCCTTAAATACCTAGGACACATCGTAACCCCGGAGGGTATTCAAACGGATCCGGACAAAATCACCGCGATCCCGGGAATCCCTCCGCCAACAAATATCCGACAATTGCGCCGTTTTTTGGGAGTAGCCTATTGGTATCGTCGTTTTGTGGCCGAGTTCTCCAAACTTGTCGCCCCTCTGAACCAGTTGTTGCGTAAAGGGCACAAATGGAAGTGGCAAAGCGAACAAGAGACCGCTTTCCAACAACTTAAGGGCGCTTTAACCCGTTCCCCCGTCCATGTACCCCCCGATTTTTCCCAGGAGTTTGTCCTGCAAACCGACGCCTCTGACATCGGACTAGGTGTCGCGCTGACACAGCACTCAAACGGTCGAGAGCGCGTCATTGCATATGCGAGTCGTACCCTTTCCGCTCCAGAGAGAAATTACTCCGTTACTGAAAAAGAGTGTTTGGCCATAGTATGGGGTATCGAGAAGATGCCCCCGTACCTCGACGGGTATCATTTTAAAGTGATCACCGATCACCATTCCCTGCGCTGGCTGCATTCTATCAAGTGCCCCGCCGGTCGCTTGGCTCGTTGGAGTATATTCTTACAACAATTTGATCTTGAAATCCTTTACCGCAAGGGGATACTTAATCGTATCGCGGACACCCTCTCCCGCCAACCGTGTCGCGAACCCGACTCAGACATACCCCCTGCATCCGGTAGCGCCACGCCGGGCAATCTTTTAACCAGTTCCGTCCGCTCCGAAAACCTTCACGTCGTGGGGAAAGAAGATGAGCCTGCCTGCAATTAGTACCACAAGAAGAAACTCGAAGTGGAACGGTCTCCAACAGACTTTCCCGATTATTCCATCCGCGACAACCGCCTCTATCCCCATTTCTGGGAACCGCATGATTTTTCTGAGGCGAAATGTCAGACCCGTGGAAATTGTGCTTGCCTACCCCGATGCGCCCCGCTGTATTGTCCGAAAATCATGACGCACCGACTGCTGGGCATATGGGACTCGCTAAGACAATCAGTCGCATCGCCCGCCGATACTATTGGCCTGGTATGTTCCGAGACATTGCCAAATATGTCCGCAAGTGTTTAATTTGCCAGCGATATAAAGTTTCTCAGCAACAAACACCCGGTCTAATGCAACCGTCTCGTAATCACGCGCCTTGGAAAACCGTGTGAACCGACCTAATAGGCCCATTACCCCGCTCCACAAAGGGCCATAATTTCGTCATTGTCTTTTTCGACTGCTTTACTAAATGGATAGTCTGTAAGCCACTCCGCCAGGCTACTGCCCACGCCGTAACCCAGGCCTTGTATGACGAAGTTATCATGCGTTTGGGATGTCCCCGGCAAATCATCTGCGACAACGGAACCCAATTTGATAGTCGTGCGTTCCGTAATTTGCTCGAGGGGTTAGGAGTTACTCCGAAATTTACCCCGCCGTACACTCCCCAGTCCGACCCTACCGAAAGGGCGAATCGTACCATCAAAACGATTATCAGTCAATTCTGCGAAGACAACCACCGCCACTGGGACCAGCACCTGACCGCTGTAGCGTTTGCCATCAATACCGCCCGCAGCGAATCTGCCGGGTTTAGTCCAGCCTTTCTAAACTATGGGAGAGAATTAGAACCGCCACGAGCTCTCCGCTTCGCTGAACCCGAAGTAGAAGGCGCCGCTGCTGCCCAAGATACCGCCTCAGATACCGCCCCAGATACCGCTCCGCATGTCTCCAGCCTAAATAAACTGTCCGATATTTTTGAATTTGTCCGTCTGCAATTAAATCGTGCCTTTAACCGCCAAAGTCACTATTACAACATCCGCCGCCGTGAATGGAGATGCCACGTTGGGGATCGAGTGATGAAAAGAGAACATCACTTGTCGTCCACTGTCAAGGGTTTCGCCGCCAAGCTAGCACCTCGCTATTCTGGTCCATACACAGTGACTAAGGTCCTTTCTCCGGTGGTCTATACCCTCAAAGGACCCAATGGACAGACCCTCCGATCCGTTCATGTTAAGGATATGAAACCCTACGCTACTGAATGAAGAGCGTTGTGTGATATTCACGCCCGGGGAAAAGATGTCCCAGAGCTGTTCTCGCAAGAAGACGTTTCAGTTCCATCCTCGAAGGACGAGGTTCCAAGCCCGTTCCAAAGCCATTGCAGCCCAATTGCCGAAGGAAGATGTCCCAATAAGATAGAGGAGTTCCTGTGCGTTTCTCACAAATGATCTTGTTTATTTGAGTTTTGGAATATTTTAAGTTAGTGTAACTGTATTTGCTGTTAAGTTTTTTTTCTTGGAATTGCTATATTATGTACTATTGTAAAAAAAAAATTTTTTTTGACGAAGCGAAAGGGGGATGTAACAAACCATTTATTTTGGACCGGCAATTTATTTTATTTTGGTTAATTATTTATCCTGATTTGCGGGGTTTGTTACTAATAGCGCGCGACCTTGCAGTTCCTGCCTTACGCAGACCCGTCCGAGCAAATTTGCTCGCAATATTTCGGCAAAGTAAATCGTCTGGGCTCGAGTCCTCGCCAGAATTAGTTCATGGTCACGTGACCGTCAAGAAAGTACAAAATAAGCTGCTCGAGTCTCTAGAGATCAGTTCCTGACACTCCAGCTCAGCCAGAAGACTCGCCGCAAAATCGTAAGTACCAGCTGCTCTTCCCCGCTTAGCTCCTCGCTCCGGTACCTTGCGGAATACTTCGCCAGCCACTACGTGCTTCCTACACCTGTCTTATTTCCTAAAGCCTGGTACTCAGTGGAATACTCCGCCAGCCTGTGTAAAATCCCCGCTCCGGTACGTGGTGGAATACTCCGCCAGCCACTACGTGCCTCCTACACCTGTGAAAATAGCCTAACTCCGGTATACAGTGGAATAGTCCGCCAGCCACTGTGTGCCTCCTACACCTGTCAAATCTCCTAAAGTCCGGTATACAGTGGAATAGTCCACCAGTCACTGTGTGCCTCCTACACCTGTCTAATCTGCTAAAGCCAGGTACACAGCGGAATAGTCCGCGAGCCACTGTGTGCTTCCTAAAGTACTAGTTCGAGTTCATACCATTTTTTTTATACACGCTTTGACTTCACCGCTATTTCGTAATGTTTCCGCTTAACTATATTTCCGCGTTGCATCCCCCTGGCTTCGCCTACGTAACCTGCACTGTTCATTGAACCGCTAGTCAAATCTATTATTAATTATCACGAATCATTTGAGTTAAAGATTGTTTGTTTTGACAATAAACCGGTTTCTCAATATTTTTTTCGCATTTTACTGAGCTCTGCTCAAAAACCTGCTCCTCTGTCCCTTTCAGCATAAGCAATCGACCCCTGGACAAAACTTTCTTCACTGTCTACCTGGGAAGCCTCCTCAACCACATCTTTCGAGACTACGAGGGCAAAAGCCTCCCTCGTCGCGTGGACCTCGCGTCCCAAATAGGTCCTGGCGCCCGAGAAAAACCCCCTTTTAAGGGAAAGAGCGTCACAATTCCATTAAATGTAATTCCAATTTTGAAACATTCGACAATAAAACTTATAACAATATTTTCTCTAAAATTAAATTGTTTTCGGTCCTAGGAATCAAAAACGACTAGCAGAGGAGAATATACAGATTTATTTAAATGACGTATTAATCAAGTTTTCGTCTTGCGAAAAAAATCTAGGGGTCCTTCTTGACACTGATATGAGGTTAAGGGAAAATACAGCACTTCTAATTAAAAGGTCATTTATTGCGCTAAAATCCCTGTATATTAATAAAGAATTGCTTAGCAAAAAAAATAGAATAATCTTGTGCGAGGCTCTTGTTCTTTCTTGTAATTTCAACTGATGTACACAATCTCAATATTAGACGTAAAGGTATGCTGAATATTCCGAAACACAACAAAGAAACTTTCAAACGATGCTTTTCTTACAATATTTCGCGTTACTACAACCAGTACAATTTTTCTTTCAGATCTTTAAGTCTCTTTAAATCTAATCTTAAATCAAATTTGTTTGCAATTCAAAATGCTTAACTTTGTCTTTAGTGTAATTTACAATATGCTTTAACTTTTATTCCTGCCTAATTATCACTTTAGTGTTCTGTTAATATTTTTAAATTTTCCATTAAATTTTATTAATTTAAATTGTTTATTCTTTCTATTTTTTTTTTTGGTATGGGTCTAGATGAAAAACAGCGACTTTCGCTGATCTTGTACCCTTTGGATTTTGTATAGATATATGTAGATTTAAGTTGGTAAACTGTATATGTATTTTTTTTTGTGTGTGTATTCTTACAATCTCCAATAAATGATTTATTATTATTATTATTATTATTATTAAAATCTAAACATATTAAAAAATTAGATAATATTTCAAATATTCGATTATTGACAGAGCTCTGGACCGCCCGTATAAATATAAGTCGATTAAAAATAAAATGCTACAAGTATTAATAAATGTCAGGAGTTTTTATTACATTTAAATTTCACGTTTTAAATCATAGGATTTCAATTGAAGGTTAGGTTTTTCACTTTGTTGTTTACATGCCTTGCAGCCAAAAAAGCGCTGAGCAAGATTGTCTAATATTTTCTTAAAAAACATATATTAGTCCGTCGAAACAAATTGAAAAACTTTTATACGAACCACTTTTTATCTTCAAAATGGCTCGGAATATTTGATTTTTTTAAACGTCATCTGAATAAGTATAAAACTGCAAAGCATTGGACATTTAACCGAATCTTTAACTTTATTAATAACAGAAATACCCATGTAATGCAACTCCTGTATAAAAATGTCTTACATCTATCATTATTTTAAGACACTTAAAACCAAATTAAAACCATTCACCACGTTTACAATCAGTTTTATAAACGTATTTAAAACGATATCTTCGACTTTGAGTGGTGTGCCAAAAAAATCTTTAATAAGAAGTAACCATAATGTTTTCAATACGATTTCAATATTGCATGTAACCGTAGTATTTGTTAAGTACAAAAAGTTTCTTATGAACTACTGTTTTTTCGACTTCTTAGGAAATTGCAACAATATTAATAAAAATTTCCATGATTTTTATAGGACACTGTATATTATACTCATCATCCTTTTTTAAATTAATTACGCTTTGAATTTTGTTTTTGTCCAATTGGTTTTTTTGACCACTACACCGCGAGTGAGCGAGAGATGAGTCACCTTTATAAATTCTGTTATACCGGGTGTACACGAAACTAGTGCCACTTTTAAGATCATTGTGATGATTTATATGAAAACAAATAGTTTAATTGCATTAAATTGGTCTATTTAACAAAATATACGTACAAACAATTATAATAAAGAAATATTTGTCACAAAAATAAAATTAATACATGACTTAATAACTAATACTTATAATTCTAAAGAATATACATAGACAATCACTCTGATTAATCTAGTCAATGGCGTACAAATTTATTAGGCTCGTTAAACTTGAAGCACCGAACCATGAAACATCAATAGAAGGATCGAAGTTGTAATCGAATTGTTCATTAACGACATCCAATTGTTCCTGATCTGAAGGAGGAGTAACATTCTCGGGTTTCAAAAAATTATTGTTACCACTTTGCGGCATGTTATTATAGAAATTATTGGAAAAATTACCGTAGTTTTGTGGTAATTCGTATTGGTATAGATTTGGGTTGTATGTTAAAGTTGTTGCGGTTGATATTTGTTGAATATATTGTTGAGGTACTTGAGCGATTTGTGTTAGTGAAGTGTGTGATGGCAACCTTACAACAATGGCTTGTTGAGCTTTTTCGGTTTTGATTGCTCTCAGGCGATTTGGTGAGTTGGAGCTTGAGCTAAGTGTGGGGCTTTCAATTGGGGATAATACTGTATCTTTATTTTGTTCCTTCTTGGACTTCATCCTACGATTTTGGAACCAAATTTTTATTTGGTGTTCAGTGAGGTTTAGTCTATTGGCGAGTTGAATTCTACTGAGACGGGTAATATATTTAGTGTTCAGAAATTCTTTTTCCAGTTCATCTAGTTCAGATGAAGTGTAGGTAGTGCGTTCATGCCTAGTGTTTGGTGGAGTCGTAGGCTGTTGTTGTGGTGGTAAGGGATTTGGCTGAAAATCTGTAACAAAAAATGTTATGTTAATTTTGTATTTTTAATCATCGAGTATAAACTTTCAACTTTGAATGTCCCCTTTCGAAAAATTTTATAAATACAGTTCAAATATTTAAAAAATCGCATTTTCTTGTTATTTTCAATATAGCGCAGGAAGGATGCGATATTCAATTTTTTGTCAACGAATTATTAGTATTTGAACAAATTTCTAAAACTTTCTCCATTCAACCGACTTTCTATCTCTAATAATAACAAAGATACCCATACAGTATAACTTCAAATTGGACACACTGTCTAAAAAAATCTGAACGGAAACGTGGGGCACCTTATATTTTTGTATAAAGGTAGTTTAGTTTACCTCAGTACCTTTTATTGGGACACTCTGTATAATGGATTGGTTCAATTTGTAAAACTTGCTGCAAATAGAAACTTACCTTCGGATCTCATAATTGGTTGATAATTTGCACTTGTTGGTGAGGCCAAATTATTTGTAAATTGTTGTTGTTCAGGCTCCACGTATTTGTGTAGATTCTTCTGATTTATCTGAAAATTAGAAAAATTGATGTATTGGAATATTTTTAATAAAAAAATTAGAAAATGTGATTCTACCGATTCAAGATATTCATATAATTTATTATTTAATATACCTAAATCATCAACATTTAATGAGAATTGAGGTTTTTGGAAAAAAAATACCAATCTTAAGCATTTATAAATAAATAAAAAAAAATAGTGAATTTTTCTAATAAAATTATTGAAAAGTAGGTGCATAGCTGTAGTTGTTGATTTTAGTTAGTTTGTTCAAAAATTCTTTGATTGACATCTTCGTGCACTTCAAAGAATTTTTCCAATTCAGCAATGAAATCATCCACTAAACTGAAAACAATAATAAAAATTAATTTAAATCAAAAAATCTAATAAAGCAAAATAATTGGAAGTTTTCATAGAAATATGTTAGATATACGAAATAATATAAACTCACCTCATGTTGGTTAAATGAAGAATAACTTGTAATAAAAATATAGGTAAAATTAAAATGTTGGGGTTGAAGACTTCTTACTTCTCTCAAATATCAGTTAAGAATGTGAGCAGTTGATAATATTGTAAGCTATTAATTTTTAAGCCCCTCCCTTCATTAAAGGGATACTCATTACTGGATATTATACCTGAAAACCCTAAGCGTAATTACAATAAATTTTAATATTTAAAATTTATAATTTGCAAATTTATAAATTTTAATATTTAAAATTTAAAATTTGCAAATTTATATGTTCTAATTTATAAAAAATATGACATATATCGCATTGAAGTGAAATTTTAATTTTTTTTTTCAAGTTTTGAAAACTGCAGGTTTGAATAAAATTGATTAAAATCTCTGTTGATTATGAAATAATTCTTGTATATACTTTAATTTCAGGCCATGACGTAAAAAAATTAAAAAACATTTAACAAAAAAGCGAAATGAGCAGAAATTTTAGGCTGATTCGACTTTAAATTTAATCATTGGATAATTTATACTGACGTAGCATTGTAGCAGGTAAATATTTGAACCATTTTTATTACGATCTAAGTTCTTGAAAAAGTATGTCAAGTTTTAAGTTAAAAGTTGTTGCCAATTGTCAAGTTATTAATGTTTTTATTGTAAAGTTACTGAATGTTAATGTGTACTCATTTCAGGACTGATGATGACCTCAAAGTTAGGTCGAAACGTTTCAACTTGTAAAAACTACACTAAAGTTGTATAACATTTAAAGTGAAATTTCATAAGTAAAAAATTATAAAGAAGTAAATTTTAAATTAATAAATAATTCTCCTACTTTAATTAATAACTAATAGTAATATTTTATCAGAGTATTAAAAGATAATAACTATAAAAAACGTCTAAAAACAATCAACTGCACTATACGCGTGTACGGAACGGACAGCGTTCGGAAGAAATGACGTCAGAATACATCGCGTAGTTGAAGCGGAGGGGCTAATTTTCTTAAAATTCAAACGCTTATACTTACGTTAATATTTGTCGTATCGAATTGAAACAAAAAACAACTTATTTATAATTGTGATTTCTAGAATAGAAGATATAAAAATATCAATTATTTTCTTCGTTTTTCTTCCTCATTGGAAAGTGATGAGGATGTCAAGTCTGAT